>VDFB02125937.1:0-16291 GCA_007258455.2 Sequoia sempervirens
TTGACCCGTAAATAAAGAGTTGGTTAAAAATCAGGCATTAAACTCTGTCTTTCAAAGATTAAATTAAAAATTCAAACATTTGACCCGTATATAACGGAACTGGTATTGAATAGTTAACACTTCTCTATTTTCGTATTAGAGGTAAACATTGTTGATGTTGATTGTATGTAGTTACAATTTGTTAAGAGGTGTTGTAATCGTTGTTTGTTTAGTATTCATATACGTGTTGTTCAATAAATTATTAAGGTTTTACAATTGTTATAGTAGTATGTAATAATGTTTTTTTAGACTTTTTATTAGATAGATGTATTTTACGTGTTGTGATTGTTGTTTGTTTGTATTAATCTACATATTTTTCAATAAATTAACAATTTTTTACAACCATCATAATATTATGCAATAGTTTTTTATATAAGACTTTTAAATAGATAAATTTATTAGACGTGTTGTAATTGTTGTTTATAAGTATTAATATATACGTTTCATAGTAAATTACCAAACTTTTAGAATTGTCATAATATTATGTAATGAGATTTCGACAAATTTATTAGACATGTTGTAATTGTTCTTTATTAGTATTAATACACACGTTTCTCAATCAATTGTCAAGCTTTTACAAGTTCATTGTATTATACAATAACCTTCTTTACAAGACTGTTAAATAGTTTTTTGATAAAAGGGGATGTCGCCGGGTTTCTGAGGGACCCGAAACCATAGAGTATCATTACAAACAAAGAACAAAAAGGAGGTCCAAAAGACAAAAAGGTTGTCGGAAAGAAATAAACGAGCTAAAGCAGATAGCCACGAAAAACCACAAAAAAACCATTAAATGGCCAGCAACCAGCCAAAGCTGGGCCCAGCCACAGCTAATCCATGGACTTCAAAAGCTCATCTGCAACCTCTTCCAAGTCTACCATATCCTGGACCCCCTCCATAAAGATCTGAGTCATATTTTGGGTGGTCGGGGCTTTTCTTTTTGTGCTTGATCTGGTGCGCTTAGAAATCCCAGCTTCCTCATCCTGGTCTTTCTCCTGGTCAAGGTCAACAATCAGAGCTCTCTTCTAGGTTTTCTCCAATCTTTTGGACATAGCTTTAATGATAACAAAGTTGTGTCTGGAAATTCTACAATTTTGATCAGCAAGTTTTTTCATTGTAACTTTCATTTTTTCAATTTCATTTTCAACGGTACTGTCCTTATGAGTATTATCCTACACAGTGGTATTCTTCTCCGCTTCGATATGAATTAGCCCCACAACTTTGGCTTCAATTTCCCCCAGCTTGCAATGAAGAGACAAATTTTTGGTTTTCAACTCGCTAATTTCATGAAATAACCAATTGGCAGCATTAAACTAGTCCATAGAACACTTCTTGGCATTTCCAATGAAGTCAAAAGGGGGTCACTTTCAGAATTGGCCCCAAAAATAACTGACTCCGCCCTTCTAGGAGGGCTATAGTTCTCCTATTGAATATTCTGAGGGATGTGGGGGTTCTCAGGACAAACCTCGGTTGCTTTAGCAGAAACAACAAGGGAGTCATCAGGGTAGGAAACTAACTTATTAACCGGAGAGCTAGAGCCCATCCCTTTAGTGTTAGGGTTAGTTCGGCCAGAGGCAGGAATAGAGTAGGCACCAGAAGGCTGGGGGGAACGGCCAAAGGAAGAAGGGGGAGACAGAAGAGGCGAAGAGCTCTTGACGCGGTCAGGGGAAGCTTTAGAATCAGAAATGCTAGGCATAGTATCATCCTCATCAAACTCCAGAGGGGCTATAGGGTTTGGAAGGGCAGGCATATTCTGAAAGTGCTCATAAATGAGCCTTAAAAGACCCATGTGAAGAATTGGGTATCTTTTAGGGCTTCTACTATGATAAAAAAAACTATTTCTCAAGGAACAGAGAAGGAAGAAGGGGATAGAAACACACACCTTATGCCGGAAGTGATTGAGCAACACGAAGTGGTATCCATAAACCCTAGTGAAGCGGTCGTCGAGAGTGATGTACTCCATGATAACCCTTAGCACTTTTCTCCATAAAGCTTTTATAGTGTCCACTTCATAGTAACTGTTCGTCATCTTGACAAGTTTTTGCTTCTCTGTTTCAGACTTAGGGAACCTCAACATAGCTTCATCAAAGAATTTCCTGTCTCTAAAAAATTTACGCTCTTCCATCGGAATGCCAGTCACTTTTGCAATCAAAGCTTCATCAATCTGAACTTTCCTCCCAAAGAGGAGAACCTCCCCATTGTTCCAAATTTTCTCAAAGAAATCCGTAATCTCCTCTTTAGGGCCATGGAGTTTCTTAATGAACGGAAGTAAGCCACCCCTTCTTATTTTACTCCATGCTTTGGCATTCTTGGTGTGTGACTCGAAGCTGGTAGGTTCAACCCTCTTCCATTCCCCACCCATTTTAGAGATCTTAGTTCATATACTGTTGCAGATAGAAAACCTGTTCCAAATAGTTCCTTTCCTTCGCAGGACCCACAAAGTGTGCCAAAGTAGATAATTTATTTGCCAGATCCTCTCGGTCCCATTATATCTTCTATTTTTGTTATTCATGGCTCGTACCTTTCTCATTATTACAATAAGCTACCGCTTCCCATTCACCACATCGAGCTCCAATAAAGCTTGAGCTTTGAAGTGGAGGTTAGTCTTTTTGTGCCACGTGAGGATTTTGTCGCTCTTGACTCCCTCATTGGCAAAAAAAATTGCAACCGCATTCGCCTCACGGTAGGCATGAGTTATTTTTATTCTGTCGAACTTATTAAGTAAAGCCTTAGCCTCTTCAATCCAATTTTTGATCGACCATGCGAGCTGGGACCTACCACAAAGGTTATCAATTATATTTTTTGAGTCCCCTTCGAGCCATAAATTTTTGCATTTAATACCCATAGCAAGGTTGATTATGTAATAAGCCCCCGCCGCTTCCGCCACGTGATTAGTTTGGATTCCCAAAGGAGTGGCAACAACTCCCATAAAGTTACCTGCCGAGTGCCTTAGGACCCCACTGCACCCAACCTTCCCCGGGTTTCCTTTGGCCACGCCATCAAAGTTGGCTTTGGCCCAGCCTTCCATATGAAAACTCTAGCAAACTCCATCCCTAGATTTTTTGGTCATATTAGGCGCATTGAAAATATCCCATTTAATTCTCCATTCCCTAGGAATCAGGCTGTCAAAAGGAGAGAAAACAACAGTCTCAACCTTGTCCTCCCTAAAGAGAACAATAGAGAAGTTTTATTTAATCATCCTTAGAATTCTTTCAAACACAATTTCCTTTGACGACTCCTTATCCCTGAAGATCCGGTTGTTTCTCTCTTTCCAAATTCCCCAAGTCACATGGGGGAATGAGAAAGCCCACAATTTTTTAATAAAGGGGTTGTAAGAAGGGGCTTTCCATTGAATAAAAAAATCCGCAACTGACTCCGAGGGGACCCAAGAAAAATGCCAGCATTTTAGAAGCTTGTCCCAAACCAAAGAGGAGAAAGGACAATGGATAAAGAGGTGGTTAACCGATTCAACATTACTTTTATAGAGGTAGCATCTATTGGGGAGTAGAAAACCTCTTTTACTAAGATTATCCACAGTTAGAACTTTATTTTGCAGCAAAGACCAAAAAAAATTGTTAACCTTAGGTAAGAGATGCTTAGTCTAGGCTTGCGACCACAGAGGGGGAGGGCTAAGAGCATGTGAAATCTGAGAAAAAGTAGAAGAAACAGAAAAGCACCCCGAAGGTTTAAACTTCCAAATTAGGTTATCCTCCTTATTTAAGCAAAGTCTGACAGCATTCAAGGAGGAGTAAACAGAGACCAAAGCAGGGTTAATCAAGGGGATATTGATCCACTTATCATCCCACCAATAGTCTTTAACAAAATGGCCAAAAGTATCTTTGCAAAACTTAGCCCATCTGTTGAGATTCCTGTCCTGAGACCGAGGTTCATTACACAGCCAACAATCGTCCCAAAATCTAATCTGATTACCATTGCGAACCTGCCATTTCAAACCCAATTTCACCACCTTAATCCCATCAATCATATAGTTCTAGTAACTTGATCCTTTCGGGAGGTTGGAATTCTCAGTCATATCTTTAAGGGAATTGTTATTCTGCAAGTACTTGCTTTTAATTATTTCACTCCATTCCCCAGAGGAGAAGAAAAATATCCATATCTGTTTAGCTAGGAGCGACTTGTTCAACAATCTAATTTTTCTTAGCCCAAGGCCTCCATCCTTTTTAGATCTGCAAACCAGATCCCATCCAACAAGAGGAATTCTTTTTCTTTCTTTGACTCCTGACCAAAGGAATCTCTTTTGGATCTTCTCAATGGTTTCAGCATATTTAGATGGGATTTTAAAAAGGCTAAGAGCATAGATAGGAAGGTTCTGCAGTGAAGCTTTAAGAAGCTGGAGTTTTTCGGCTTGGCTTAGGCGAGCTCCTTTCCAACCAGCGAGTTTTTTCCCAAACCTATCAACCAGAAAGATCCAAAAAGTATCCAGAGATTTTAAACAAAGAGGCAATCCCAGATAAGTAGTAGGAAGGGACTCAATCTTGCAACCAAGAATTCCCACTATCTTTCTCTGTCTATGCAAAGGTGTGTTAAAGAAATACAATGAACTTTTTTGTTTATTTATCACCTGAATAGAAGCTCTACCATAGGTATCCAAAAGTTTCTTCATCTCTTTTGCTTCTGACATAGCAGACCTTCCCATCAACAAAGTGTCATCCACGAACTATTGATGAGAGCATATCAAATTGTTTGAAGATGGTTTGAGCCCCATAATAGATCTTTGAGCAACCAACTTACTCATATTCCTACCAAAACTCTCAGCCATAATCGTGAAGAGGATTGGAGAAATGGGGTCTCCTTGTCTTAAACCTCTAGAGCTACGGAAGAAAGTGGAGGGGGATCCATTAATAAGAACTGCCATAGAAGCAGAAGTAATGAGTTGTTCAATAAGCTACAAAACTCTTTCATTGAAACTAAAAGACTTTAAGATTTTGAACAAAAAGTTCTAGTCCACCCTGTCATAGGCCTTCGAAATATCAAGCTTAAGAAGGAATCCTTCCGATTTAGATACCGAGAGGGAGTGAACATTCTCATGAGCATGGACAATAGAGTCAAGAATTTGTCTTCCAAGAACAAAACCATTCTGTTGAGGAGCAATAATAGAGGGCAGAATGAGGAGCAGCCTAGAGGCAAGCACCTTTGAAATAATTTTATAGAAGGAATTACAAAGGCTGATAGGTCTGAAGCCTTCAAAATCCTGTGCTCCAGGTTTTTTGGGGATAAGAACTAAGAAAGTGGCGTTTAGCTCCTTTAAAAGATTTCTAGAGAAGAACTCTTTCACCGCCTTCTCAACATCTTCCCCAACAATGTCCCAGAACCAATGGAAAAAAAGTAAAGGGAAGCCATCAGGACCAGGCGCTTTGCTTCCTTCAAAAGAGAAAACAACTTTTTTAATTTCCTCATTGGTGGGTATATTTGTCAGCATATCATTGTCTCTAGAATTAACAATCCTGGGGATGGCCTCCAATAACTAATTTTGATCCTCCAAGTTAATATCCTCTTTCTCAGACAAAAGGTTCTTGAAGAATAGGACAACTTCTCTTCTAGTGTCCTCTTCCTCCTCAAAAGTTCTGCCACCAACCACAATCACTGAGATTTTGTTAGCAGCCCTATGTTTGGAAGCTGAAAGATGAAAGTATTTGGTGTTTTTGTCTCCAGCCTTTAACTAGAGAGCTCTGGATCTTTGTCTTCAGAATTCCTCTTCTCTAGTAATTATCTCATGAAGCTTTGTGAGAATCTCATTTTCCTTTTCCTTAGTTTCATTCAGGTAGCCTTCCTTCTAATTTTTTTTTTGGATTTCAAACAGCCTAAACTAAAGATCAGATTTGATTTGAAAGATATTACCAAAAGACTCTTTTTTCCACTTTCTGAAGTTCATTTTAACTTCTCTTAGTTTTTTGGCAATTCTAAATAATGCAGTACCCTTTATTTTGATATTCCACCATTTCCTTATTTCCTCCCAGAGGAGGGGATGGGAAAGCCACATCTTCTCAAAGCGAAAGGGGGTATTTCTCTTAATTTTTAAAGGGCCAGCAAAAAAACTAATGGGAAAATGGTCAAACCCAAACCTAGGGAGAGTTTTTAAAGAGAAACAATAATTTAAGATCTAAATATCAGAAACAAGAGTTCTATCAAGGCTCACGTAGATCAGATCAGACAAAACTCTATGGTTCGACCAAGTGTAAGAACTCCCTTGCAGGTCCAGGTTGATCAAGGCATGATTGTTGATGAATTCCAAGAGATCTTCTTTTCTTTCTTCATTGATCTAAGAGCCACCAAACTTCTCAGCCTAAAGGAGAGGGGAGTTAAAATCTCCCATGACAACCCAGGGGTCATTTTGAAAGATTTTCCGGAAAGCAGCCAACTCTTTCCAAAAAGCCTTCTGAGCTTTTTGCAGTTAGGAGCATAAATATTAGATTGGATCCAACTGAAGTTGTCCCTTATATGAGTAAATCTAGTGGCAACATGATTAGGATGAGAAAAAAGGGGATCACCTCTTATAACCTTACAATTCCAAAAAGTTGCTACCCCACCAGAAGCACCAGTAGAATCACTTCCCTGAATGGAGCAGTGCTGAAACAAAGAAATCTTTTCCACCTTATCACTTAACATTTCAGTTTCCTGAATAAGGAGAATATCAAGCTTTTGGTCCCAGGTAAAATTGTGTAAAATATCCTGCTTGTGGGGATTATTTAGTCCCCTTATATTCTAGGACAATAACTTCATGGGAATTTGGGAGAAAGAAGGAGCTCCGGGATGGTTTTTTGGAAACCATCCACAATATCTTGAAGGCTATGGTGCTCTCTTATCAAATTTTTGGGTCTTCTTCCTTTGGCCAGAGATATTGCCCCGCAGTCCGCTTTTGCTCTCGATCTTGTTGAAATCCCACAAGGGGTGATTTTGATTTTGATTTTCAAAATTTTCTTCTTTTTCTTTGATAGCACCTCTTCTCTATCTGTGTCATCTTGACTATCTGATTCTTTGCTAGATTCCCATTATTTTTCAAAGAGGAATTTCTTCTCCCAGGGGAGGGTATCCATGAGCCCATTCCCACAAGGCAAGGAGTTACTTCTTTCAAGAAGGCTTGCCTAGCTAGGGTCCGAAAAAGTGTCTTTAACAACATCAAAAGAAGCCACCTCCGAACAGGAGTCAACACCTTGGTTATTTGTCCTAGCTGGAGATACACTCAAGGGAATGCCTACTTCCAGAGAAAGACCCTAAGTAGGAATATCGTCTAGCCCTGGCGTCACGGAGTCCTGAAAGATGGGGCTCATCTCCGAGGTAATAGAATCATCTAACTTGCTTAGGGCTAATTTCCTAGCTTCCCATTCCAAACTTGCCTCATTGTCCTGAGAGTCAGAGATAAGCACCATAACCAAAACATGGGGGGTCTGGAAGGCGGAACCTTCATTTCTAGCAACAACAGAGAAATTTTGTTGAGAAACAATCACCTTGCTAAGGGCCAAGTTCCCAATATTACAATCCATTCCTTCTCCGTTGTTCTAAGATCCATCCTTAATCTTAGGAACAAGAGCTTGGAGGACCTGAATGGTGGAGCCTTCCTTTCCATCATCACCTGAGAGAATATCAAGGGTTTCAGCAACCTTTCCCACTGGCTTCGAAGCAAAAAAAATTTCCTGCTTCTTTTTCCACACCACTTTTGAGGCCCTTTTAGGGTTTTCCATTTCTTTTACTGCCTTAAGGGGACAATGCTTAGCCCAATGGCTAGATTTTCTGTAGTTGAAGCAGGCAAAAGGGATGGTCTCAAACTCAATAGCCTGCGACCAAGAACCAAGTTTCTAGTGGATCTCCACAGAGGAGGGAAGATCCGCTTCCTGAGAAACACCCACACAAATTCTGGCAAACACCAGTCTCCTTCTTGCTACTATCATAGGATCGATCGATAACAACTCCCCAAAGGAGCTAGCAATTCCCCTAAAAACATCCTCATTCCAGTATTCCAAAGGAAGACCATGAAGCCTAACCCATACTAGAGCAGTCTCAAAGATAGAATTCGATAGATCTAAGTTTGAGGATCATTTCTTAAGTGCCAGAGTAGATTTCCCAATAACCCAAGGACCTCCACATCTAACAACCTTAATGTCATCTCTGTTCGAGAACTCAAAAGCAAAGAATCCTTTTGGGAGAGCCGCAACAGAGACACTGCCATTTGTTCTCCATTTTTTTTTAACGAAATCCCTAACAATCTCAATATTTGGCCTCTGGCCCATGAATTTTCCAACTAGGGAGTTTTCCATTATTGCAATATTATGATCAATGATCTCGTCTAGAATAGAAATTGCAAAATTTCCAACATAGGGTGGAAATGTTGCGCACAGGGGGAAAAAAATGACTTACCATTAGGTTTAACCCCAAACAAGAGGCCCACTTCTTATGATGCCCGCCATTCGTGTCACCAGACCCCACTGCACCTTTGAGGTTATCTTTAGGGCAATCATTGCATAACAGAGGGAGGAACCAGAATATTCTTCCCCCTGGGTCATCCACAAACTTTTTTGGGGAATCCTCCCATTCTGGTTCCTCCATGCTTTTCTTCTTACCGAGGACCAGTGACCCTTTGACCCAGAGATCCATGCAGCCATGAAATTGTATTAGTTGACCCAATTGTAATGTGTACAATACCTTGCTTATATAGGCAAGGATGAGGCAATCCACCTATGAGGTGTATTGACAAGTGTTCCATAAGGTGGCACAAAGGAGTAGACAAGTGTCCTATAGGTTGAACACCTGTAGTGTGCAAACCAACAACCTCCATGACTAAGTCATCAACCTTGTGTGCCAAGTGTTGAGTGACCTACCTCCATGACCAAGTCATCAACCTTGTGTGCCAAGTGTTGAGTGACCTTTTCGGTGAGATGGAAATGCTTCCAACCTCAAAGAGGTAGCTCATAACGTTTACCAAATAACTTGGTAACCTTTAGAGGTCTCAATGATTGCACATTTAGTTAGACAAGAAGTTGTCTAACCTCATATTGACCTAAGCGAGCTTAAGTATAGTGTAAATAGTAATTTTACACTAACAGTTTTCAATTGGAATTTGAAAAGAAACTAAATATTTAAGTTATGGTAAATAAATAATTTCTGAATCTACATTTTTGTCTGCTATTTTTTAATTTTATTTTATAATCATTGTTGTATTTTATTATACTAAATTTCTTATAAAAACTGTTATTCATAATGCTTATGTAAATATTTTTGACAAAGATTAGAAAATAAATGTGTTGTTATTTTTTATTGGTTAAAAAATGTTTATAAATTATCTATTTTTTTTAATTTAAGTTTGATAATTTTTTTATTTATTTGTATGTTATTGAAGTTGTAATAAGATATTGTACTTTTTATTTATTGATAATGTTAGAATGTGTTGTTTTTTGATGTTCAAATAATTATTCTAAACATAAAATGTAAAATATATTCAAAATTAATCTTTCTATCATTAATTTAACTTGTTCAATTGCTATCAATATACCTAACCAAACCAAAATTTTAAATGTAATTTACGAAATACGATGTTGTCCTAGACTATTTCCAATAACTTAAAGATTGAATTCACTGCATTTATTATGTCAAGTCTTGTAGTTGTCAAATACATTAAACTTATGATCAGGCTTTCATAGAATGTTGCTTCTACATCATTCATGCTAACCTTTTTATTTAATGTTTGTCTTATTGAAATTGTATATTCTTATTAATTTACTATTCAACATTCATAATTTCTTCACATCTTTATTTAGATATTTGATTTGACATATTGAAATTTCTTTATTTATATAGTTCATTTTTTTTAATTAATATTTATAGTATTACATAAATATATTTTATCTGTATAATTTAAAAATATAGAATTTTTTATATATATATTTAATTTTTATATTTTTTAAGTTTAGACTTTTTTTTCTTATATCTAACTTATTATTTTTTCTATAACATAATAATGCTTAATTATAATATAAATTTATAAATTTACATATTAATATTAAATATTAAAATCATCGATAGTTTTGAATCCATTATCAAATATAATTGTCAACTTCTTGCAAGTCATTAATACAGTCAAACATGAACCATATATATTTGGATTTGCTATTTTTTCTGACATAGATTTCACTAGAAATAATAAGGAAAACAAGCAACAACATCCATTTCATTACCTCAACCATATCTCCCACCCCCACCTAGCCTTTCTCAGTGTAGTGATAAAGAATGTGATCTTGTTGAATAAATTTGTAATACTCTAACCAAGATCTCCCTTTGGGATTTGATTCAAACATCATCAAAGGGCTATATATGAGATGAGTGGTTTATGAGATGCATGTCATGATCCCAAACACTATGCAAGTGGTGATTAAAGCATGGTGTTGCACGACATAATTTAGAGTGTTCTATAAATGACACATGGTGCAAAACAGTATGTGGAGGATTACACATTATGGTGGAAATGTCTAATACCATGTACACTTGTGTGAAAACACACAAACCATAATCTCTAAATAGATTATTTATTTCTTTAAATTTAATTTTTAAATATATAATTGATTAAAACCACATTTAAAATTGTAATTTAAACCTTAAAATTCAAAAAATTCAAAAAATTCAAAGTGACAATTTTTTTTCTTAACCACTTCACTAATTAATATGAATAAATCAAATATATTATTTATTAATTTATAAACTTAATAATTATGTTTTTTTAAATAATTAAAAAAATCATCTAAAATCTAAATAAATAAATAAACAAACACACATTAAAATTTCAATTTTAAACTCAAATATTATGAAAGAATTCCTAAGTCCATAATAATGAGGGAAAGATGAACAAAATTCCAAGTATGACAAACAATGTTAAAAGGCGGACTTATGCAATTAGTTTTAGTCTAAGGAGAATGGAATATGTAGACACGCAATAGTCTCAATTATATTAGTCAAGGCAAGACTCAATTATTATATTATACAAATGAAGACCAAGAGTTTTTCCGTCCACATGCTTGGCCCAAAGTAGACTTACTTAGATTAAAGTCGCAGGCATAAAGAATATTTTTTTTGTTACCACATAAAACGGTATTCGGTCGAATACGACAAAGAAAGGAGTATAAAATTTGGAGGAGATTTTATTACTTACAACTAGCGTGATGTGATTTGATGTAAATGATATAAAGGAATATTTTTACTCAAATTAAAAATGATCCTTTTATTATTTGTTTTTAAGAAATTAAATATTTAAGTTCGGCGAATAAATTTCCTCTCAAGGTAAGCATTTTACATCCTTGTTAAATAAATTTGCTGCATCTTGGAAGCAAGAAATTTAAGGGACCATCAATCATACATCTTAAAACGCATCAAATTTCTATTAGGTTTTCTCATTTTAATTTTATATATTGATTTATTAAATTTACAGACAAATTTTATTTTTAACTAATTATAAATAACCAGGCATACGTGTAAGCTTGGATTACGATAATAATTTGTAATATTAACAATAAAGCCAACGATTTCCAACTAAGTGCGTGCGGCCACTAAAGGATATTCTAAAATATAGTTACGTATTGTATCCAAATACAGTACAAATACCTCCATCGATAAATCTAAGAGCCAAGGTGGTTCCCTAACAAAAGAGTATACAGACAGAAACAAGAAGCTTACAACAGGAAATGACACAAGGATCCATCTTATACACACCGGATTCGTCAGATAATGAGCTTGACCTGACTGCGTAGAATCTACCGTCCCTCTAGAGAATTGGAAATGGAAGCATCTATGCTACGACTGTAAGGTGGAGCGGATCTCAAAGTATTGGTGGCTGCACTTATCTCCAAAGAAAACGGAGCATCAAAACCTGGTATTGGAGCTTCTTCTTCAAGTATTTGGAGAACTTGTCTCATGACAAGCCTTCCTTCTGAGTGGGGATTGGAACAGATTAGTCCCAGTTTGAGCACTCTCTCCATCTCAACTTCAACATATTGCCCACCAAGATTTGGGTCGGCTGCATCCATGAGATTGCTCGTAGCATGGAGCTCTCTCACCCAGTCCACCAAAACTATTTGTTCAGATTGGAGGGAGATATCCACAGGTCTTCTTCCACATGCAACCTCCAACATAAAAATACCAAAGCTGAACACATCTGTGGCGGGGCTAGCCTTTCCTGTGTGTACGAGCTCTGGTGCGATGTACCCCAGCGTTCCTACCACACGAGTAGTATGCGAGTTTTCGTTATGCTCGTATAGACGGGCAAGCCCAAAATCCCCTAGCTTTCCATTCAGATCTGAGTCCAGCAAAACGTTGCTGGACTTGATGTCTCTGTGCACTACGCATTGCTCCCACTCTTCATGAAGATACAGCAAACCTGCAGCCACATCTCTGAGGACTCTGTACCTGTGATCCCACTCGAAAATCTTCTTTGGCTCTCCAAATATCATCTTGTCCAGGCTCCCATTTGGCATGCAGTCATAAACTATGAATAGCTGCTTTTCCCTCCTGCAGAACCCTCTGATCTGCACAAGATTTCGATGTTGAAGGCGACCTAGACTGGAGATTTCTGCTATGAATTCCTTCACCCCTTCATCGTTTTCTCTACGGATACATTTCACCGCTACTTGGAGGCCGTTTGTGGGAAGCACTCCCCTGTAAACCTTACCGAAGCCTCCGGAACCCAAAAGTTCTTCCTCTCGAAAGCCCTTGGTTGCAATATGTAGGTCTTTGTACTTAAACCTGTGAGGCCAATACTCCATTTCCCATTCTTCGATAAGATCTCTGTACCGGTGTTTCTTCAACAACACGAGTGATGCTGCCACCACCAAGAGAATGAGGAAGACGCAAGCTGTGCTAACAGATATCAGTCCGGAGTTTGAGCTCTTGGATTTTCTGTGTATAAAGGATGGAAGATTAGATGTATTCAGGGACTGGGCCGTTCCGTTTGTAGTAAAGCTCCAGGCCAGGATGTAATTCTCTTCAAAAATGACTCCCGTAGCTGCTGAGAAACCAACGTAGATTTCTTCTTCTAGAATGCTGGACAGGGATATATTTTTCATATATAAGAGTGGTTTTTGTGGGCGATCAAGACCAGCCTCCGCTATGGTGACTTTGAGCTCGTTTTGAAAATGGTCATAATCAATCCAAGCTTGAATATTATGTCCGCTGTCGAGATCCAATTCCTGGAATCGGCTGCTGTTAATCCAGTAGCCCGCAGGCGTAGAGTTTGCAGACCAAAGGTCGTTGAGATCCACACCAACATGATTGTTGTTGATATCCCTAAATTGCAAGTTCTTTAATGTGTCGAACTCAACTGCAAACAGATGATTAGAGGCCTGTCCCAAAGTTGAAATATTACTAATCAAGCCAAGGTACGGACCTGCTAAAATTCCCTCTAGAGATCTGCTGGGCGTCATTAAAAACGCCAGTCCCAACCCAGATTGTGAAGCCGAAGAAGGAACAATGCTAAACACAAAAGTTGTGCTGAAAGAGAAAGTCGAATTCAGAGAGCCACGATCTTTCATACTAACAGGATGTCGATAGAAAGCACGGCCCATACTATGTTGAGATCGTTGATTAAGGGAGATGGCAGTGGACTCCACTGAAGCATTACCAAACAATTCGAGGCTCGACGCATTGAATTGGTTGTAGATAAAGTTTGTCTGGGCCTTGACGATAAGCGACGTAGGGATGAGGAAAAGTACAAGGACCACGCTTACGCCTTCCACTGTCGAGCTCCAGCTCGACTTCGATTTTCTGTTTGAACTTAAGACATAATCAGCGACATAAAAGTAAAAAGCTCAGAGCATATGGCCAACAGATTGAAATATTTCTTTTCGTAGAAGCCAAAATTGAAATAGAAATACACCTGTGAATGGGAATATAAATTAAGAGTAAACCAAGCTTACAAAATGGTGCAGATTTACCTTTTTGCGAATTGCAAAGTTTCCATTATTTTTTTGCGTATTTTCCCTTCTCACGCCTCTAGCATAATATAAGAATGCTCTCTGGTTATTCGAATCCCGAAAGCTCTCTGCTTATTCAAATATAAACATAGTGCAGAAAAGGTAACCAAAGTAAAGCAAAAACGAAAGAATTAGATATTATGAACTGTACACACATTCAAAGGAAATCGTACAGATATTGTGAACTGTCCACACATTTTAAGGAAATAGTACCATGTACAATAAGTAAAAGCTACCTTTCCAGCAAAAAAAAAATATGAAGTTTTTTTTTTTAATAAAACGGATAAAAATACAATGAAAAAAGTAAAAAATGCAGTCCAAAAAAATGGACAACGAAAGGAAGAACACAACAGTCTAGAAAGGCAAGAGTACAACTCACAATGAAATCACATAATCATTACAACCAGTACAACTCAAGTGTACAACTCACAATGAAATCACATAACCATTACAACTCAAAAGGAAAGTTGATTTTTGACGCAAAATCTGATATCGAGTTATTAGTATCTAATTATTAATTATTATTTATTTATTAAATTAAATAATTTTTTTTGAAACTTCTTTATTTATTTTAATTTTCTAATATATATATGCTAGTTTAATCAAATATTTGTGATCAAATATCTAATTTTCCTTTTTATTGATTTATCTTTGTGATCAAATCTCTAATTTTCCTTTTTTATTGATTTATCTTTGTGATCAAATATTTTATTTATTTATTTCATCTTTTAGTTTATTAAAAAAATTGAATTATTTTTTATCTTTGATTTATTTATTTGATCTTAAATAAAGATTTTGATTTCATCTTTTTTATTTATCTTTTATTATTTATCTATTTATTAAATCTTTTAGTTTATCTATGGTAAGTATATATTCAAATCTTGTGATTTATCTTTGATTTCTCTTTTTGATCAAATCTCTTAGATTAATTTATTTAATTTTTAAAATTTATTTTTATCAATTCATTTATTTATTTGATCTTATAATTTATTTATTACCTTTGATTTATTTATTTGATCTTTTAATGTATTTATTCTTGTCTTGATTTAATTACTTGATCTCTTAATCAACTTATTTTTTAACCTTGGATTTATTTATTTGATTTTTTAATTTATTTATAATAAACATTTTCAAATCCTTTTGTGATTTATTTTGATTTCTTTTGTGATCTTTGATTTTGACTTTTTTATTTTTCATCAAATCTCTTTAATTTTGATATTTTTGTTTCATCAAATCTCTTTGATATTTTGATTTTTTTTTTTCCTAAAATCTCTTTTATTTTGATTTTGATATTTTTATTTGATTAAATTTCTTTGTTTTTGATTTTTGTTTCATTAAATTCTTTCCCTTTGATTTTTTGTTTGATTAAATTTCTTTACTCTTGCTTTGATATATATATTTTTTAACCAAATTTCTTTGTTTTTAATTTTTTTGTTTCATTAAATTTCTTTCCTCTTGATTTTTTGTTTGATCAAATTTCTTTGCTCTTTTTTTTTGTTTGATCAAATCTCTTTGCTCTTGATTTTTCTATTTAATCAAATCTCTTTGCTTTTGCTCTTGATTTTTCTCTTTAATCAAATCTCTTTGCTTTTGATATATATATTTTAATCAAATCTCTTTGCCTTTGATATTTCTATTTAATCAAATATTTTTTATTTTATTTTTTTAATTGATTTATGTGATTTTAATTTTTTATCTTTGATTTATTTATTTGATCCTTTCATGAGTTATTTATAATCATATCTGATATCTGTGATCAAATCTTGCATTTTTGATTTATTTATTCATATAGACATTAAAATTTAATAAATCACTACTTATTAAACTATTAATCTTATTACAAAATAACACAACTATAATTTTAATTAAATTTAATAGTATTATGATAGGCTTTTAAATTTTTTTAAAAAAACTTCCTTAAGCTTGATCTAACTTTTATTCACTTCCCCTATTGATAGCCTTGTGAGATTTAATTGAAATAAAAATTTTCTTTACATGAAAGGCACAAGAAAAATAAATAAGCCTATAAATGTATATGATATACTTTATAATCATATTTTAGTCTATAAAAAAGTGATTAGTTGAGAAAAATATAAAATTTTTAAAATATATTGCTGCCACGAAATTACAAAAGAAGTCAAAACAAAGAAAATCTGCTGATTTGTGATAGCAGAATATATAATAAAATAACTCCAATAACAACATTCAATCTTGTTTTGGGTATAAAAGTAAATATTAAGCAAAGACATTAAAGTATGGCCTAAGCACAGTGGATGCTCTGTTAGTGA
>VDFB02125939.1:0-48367 GCA_007258455.2 Sequoia sempervirens
TATATTCTAATATTGTATAATGGTCAATCTTATCAACAGTAGTTGGTAGGTAGCTGATAGGTAGACATTTAATGTCTACAGTAACTTTACTTCTCTATATATTGTAATCAGTTTCTTTGTTAATTCAAGCAATTTCTTAGCCCAAAATTGTTTCATGGTATCAGAGCAGGTCTGAGCCTGCCTCCCTTATGGGAGGGCTCAGGATTCTAGAAGGGTTTTGTTTTCTGATTTTCATGAGGCTTTTTTCTCATTGAAAATTATGACCCTTTCTTTGAAAATTTCGAGGGCTTTGTAAAATTCGTGGGTTTCTGGTCACAGATTTTTCTACAAACCCGCATTGATTTTGGGCGCCGTTTCCTGAAGAAAGACGCATTTCTTTTTGGCCGTGCGTCTCTGGTTTTCTTCTGAGCACGATTTACTTCTGCATTTGGTCGCGATTTTCGTCTATTTGAAGGCGTTTTTTTGTTTAGGGCTCACACGACCTCTGCTAGGCGCACGTTTTTCTGCATTTTATTGGATGTCAACTTTGAAAGTCGCGTTTTTCTGCTTTTTTATGGGATTTCGGCTCTGAAAATCGCGTTTTTTCTGTATTTTTATGGGATTTCGGCTTTGAAAATCGCGTTTTTCTGTGAAATCGCATTTTTACCTGGTTTTTTAGCTCGGTGGAGGACCTTTTTTTGTCCTAGCTTGGTCGCCCCTCTACTCAGCTTCAGTTTGCCACAATTTCATGGAGTTTCAAGCCATTTTTTTGCATTTTTCTGGTCTTCAATGGCAGCCTAGGGTTTCTGCAAGTTCGTCTAGGGTTTTGACCCTCTGTTTGAAGGCGGAAAATTTTTTCGTTTGCAGATTCCTTCTGGGTTTTTCGAGATCTCAACTGGGTTGGTCTTCAAATTTTTTGGGTGCCTCGTTTTCTGTGCCTCGAAATTTGTGCCTCAGTTTCAAGTCAAAAAAATTTTCTGATTGCAGATTCTTGGTGGGTTTTCCGAGATCTCAAATGGGTTGTCCTCCGATTTTTCTAGGTGCTTCGTTTTCCGTGCCTCGATTTTTGTGCAACTTTGTTCTAGCGTCTAGGGTTCCAAACCCTCTGTTTTTCAGCCGACAATCAATGGCTACCTGTTTCTGGGCTTCTGTAATTCGCAGTGTTGCGTGGGATTCCTTTGTTGGGTTTTTTAAATATTTTTTCCCTTATTAAAAAAAAAAATTCTGGCTTAAGGGTTTATAATTTTTTCCTCAAAAATTAAGGGTCAGTTCCTGTTTACTCTAGTTGGGGTTTTTGTTGTACGGGAGGACTCTCTGGTTTCTAAAGGCTTTTACCGTTTTTCCTTAAAAAACGATGTTTTGTATGCTAATTCGTGTTTTGGATACCGTGCCAGCTACTTTTTAGGTTTCTGTAATTCGCAAAATGCGTGGGACTCCTCTTTGGTTTTTACCGTTTTTTCCGAAAAAAACGATGATTTGTAATTTGGGTTTGTGATTTTCCTCAAAAATCGTGGTTTATTCTTGAGTCTATTTGGTAGCACCTCAAGTTCTTTGGGGCAAACATCTGCACAACTAGCTTCTTGCAGTCTGTTCTCTGGCATCGTGCTCCTCTGCAAAAGTTTCGATGGTTTGTCGATTTTTCCTCAAAATCGTGGCAGTTGTTCTCGGTGTGTCTCTAGCGATAGGGAAGGACAGCTCTGTTATCCAACGTCAAGTTGGACATTTTGTGATGACTTCTGGTCAACAGCTCTGTAGATTCTAGGAGGGTTGGTTGCAGACTCCTCTCACGTGGCAAAGTTAGTGGTAGACTCTTGTCTCCTGTTGCAGAGCTTTCTAAAGAAGGGGCAACCTTCTCTATTTTTTTGGTACTCTTGGTCATCAACATTCTGCAGATCTAGGGAGGGTCTCCGTAGCAACAGAGTGTTCTGAAGAATTTGTGACCAACGACCTGCAGATTGTTTTCTGTAGGCTAGTTAGTCGATTGACCATTAAGGGAGGGTGTTAGAATATTATATTCTAATATTGTATAATGGTCAATCTTATCAACAGTAGTTGGTAGGTAGCTGATAGGTAGACATTTAATGTCTACAGTAACTTTACTTCTCTATATATTGTAATCAGTTTCTTTGTTAATTCAAGCAATTTCTTAGCCCAAAATTGTTTCAAGGACACGTCAAACTGCTTGTCTGCAAATTTGGGCTAGAACTGACAACTTTCTATTTTTAGCAAGTTCATCTTCAAGAGTTGATTTTAGGGTTTACATGCAAAGTTTTTCAGTGCATGTCTGGAGAATATTTCTGGGTTTTTTGAAACCTACGCAATGATATAACATGCAAAGTGAGATGATGACTTTCAACACTCAGCCTTCCGAGGCAATTTTTAGGGTTTGCATGTTGGAATTTTCTACGCATGTCTGAACATTCTTTGTGGGTTTTTCAAAAGTTTCGCAGTGGTGTAACATGCAAACCAAGATCAGGACCTTTTTCAAGAGTTGTCTTCAGAGGCCATTTTTAGGGTTTGCATGCAGGACTTTTCAGCGCATGTCAAGTTATTCTTTATGGGTTTTTCAAGAGCTACGTAGTGCTACGTAGTGATGTGACATGCAAGCAGAGTTGATCACTTTTTCAGAGACTTACTATTTTTAGCAGGATCAGGATCACTCCGACAGCTGCCCAGCACCTCAGTATCATGAACAGAGCAAAGTGCAACAGAAATGGGGTCAAACGGAGATCATTTGATCGACATGCAAGTCAGATTAGGGTTTCCAACTTCGGGACCCAAAATGAGGGGTCAAAAGCCAAAATCTCTAAAAACCGATGTATCCCACTATGATCAGTATCTTTCAAGCTATCCACTGGTGAAATTTGAAGGCAATCTAAGCACTTACTATTTATAGTAAGCCACTTCTGAAACAAGCTATTAATAGTAAGTCAGCAGTAGGCGCCAGTATGAACAGACAAGTTAACCCATGAGGATCACGTCATTCAAATTTCAAGTTAAACGGACTTGAGGAAGTCATGAAATCTAGTTACTATAAATAGTAAAACACCTCCAGAACCATGCTATAAATAGCAAGTCAGCATGAGATGGCAGTGTGAGCAGATCAACTTGGTCATGAAGATCCTGTGGTTGAAATTTCAAATCAATCCAAGCTTCAGAGGTATGAAAATCAGAGGGCTTACTAAATATAGTAAAACAGGAACGAGCAAGCCAAAAAAATTCCTAAGTCTAAGAAATTTCCTTCACCCCCTATCAAATGCGCCCAAGTCTAAGAAATTTCCTTCACCCCCTATCAAATGCGCCCAAGGTAAAGCTGGTAGAAGGATGGAAAATTTCAAGTGTTGATAATTCCTGCTCAGCCCCCTAAATGTGCCCTCAAGGAGAAGAAGCCATGAAAAATTTTCTAAGTCTGAAGAAATTCCTACAGGACCCCCTAAATGCGCCCTATCATGAAATAAGGTTGAGAAAAGTTTCCAAGGCATTGAAATTCTTGCTCCTACCCCTAAATGCGCCCATCTCCAGCATGTGTGAAGGAAAATTGTCTAAGTGTTGGCTTATTCCTGCTCCTACCCCTTGAATGCACCCATGTCATCTTGCTTTGAAGGATGTTGAAAGAAGTTGTTAAGTGTTAAATTCCTCCTTGGGGTCCCATATGCGCCCAGCTTGCTAGGTGTCAGCTCTGTGAAAAATATGCTAAGTGCTGAAAATCCTCCTAGACCCCCTATATGCGCCCATCTCTAGAGGTGTGAAAGAAAAGTGACTAAGGCGTTGGAAGTTAAGTCCTCCTCAGCATGCCAAATGCGCCCAAGTGAGCTAGGAAAAAGACAAAAGTGTTAGAAAATTCCACCTTGACATGTCAAATGCGCCCAAGTCCAAGATGAAGTTAAGACATTTGCTAAGTGTTAATTCCTCAACATGCTAAATGTGCCCAAGGGTATTGAAGGTGATGTGCTAAGTGTTGTTGAAATTCCTCCACCCCAAGTGAAATGTGCCATGATTGGAGAATGAATGGGAGAGAAATATCAAAGGCAAAATGCTAAGTGTTCAAAATTCCTCCTAGACCCCCTATATGTGCCCATGCTCATGAAGATAATAAAAAATTTCTAAGGCATAAAATTTCACCTCTAGAGGAATACGCCCAGGCTTGAGTGAGGCGATGAAATTCACTGATGCATGGATGAATTGGAAGTTGATACATCAAAATGCACCAGCTTCATGAGGTTGAAGAGGATTGTCAAGACAAAGCAAGAAAATACGCCCAGAGATGAAGAATGAAGATAAATTTCATGGAAAAATATTTTTCTAAGGTTAAAATTCAAAAATTAAATGAACCCCTTCGTTCGTAGACCCATGAATTTGATGTTTTCTGAAGGGAATTTTCTTCTGGGTACCGGATATCTTCGACAAGGAGATAATTTTAAAACTTTTCACGCCTTGCCTGAGACTTTAAGATGGAGATTTTACTCAGGCGCCTACTTGACGAAATTTTCTGAGGCAAAGAAATAAAATATGAAAATGCCTAAGTTTGTTATCACCAGAAGGATAGATTATGTTGAAAAATGTTGATGAGGTGAAACACACTCACAAGCAGGAAATGATATTTGTCTTAGGCACGAAAAGTTTGCAGATGAAGTGAAACTCAAGCATCAAGTTTCCAAATGTGCCCTCAAGGTGGATAAATTTCTAAGGCACAAACTCCAGACATAGGTCCCTAAATGCACAGGTGTTGGAAGGCTATGAAGAAGGAAAAGTTTGCTAGAGAAAAGTGATGAACCCTATCAGATCCGGAGATCACTCAGACTTTGGAAGTCAAAGCATGAAAATCAGGTAAGTGAGGTGAATTTATATTATGAAGTGTTTAGATGCTCTTCTCTTGCTTGTTTTGCAGCGTAAACACCAAGGCCAAGGCATGATGACTTGGGGAGAAGGAGCGAGAACTTGGAAGAAATGGCTAAGTGTTGACATAGTATGCACTCAGCTCAGGAAGGCGATTGACAAAGGAGAACAAGTCGAGTCCAAGATTGGAGAATCCTTCAGGATGAGGATGAAGAAATGATGAAGACCTAGGCGTTAAAGAGTCATCTTCAAGCACTAAAACGCCCTCAAGGCTAAGGATGAGGAGTGAACAAAAGGCTTCAATGTTAAAGAATGACAACGGAATGGGCTAAAGGGCAAAGCAGAGAAATTCTCCTTAAGTGTAAAGTCCTTTGATGACCCAAAAGATGTTCTCCAGCGTGCTTCGTACAGCTCAAGATGTAGTGGCAGGAAGGAGGAAAATCACCATCAAACAGGTTAAAAAGTTACAACCTTGGAGTCAGATCGAGAACTTGCCTGCCATATCCTTTCAAGAAGTTGAAGCCACAATGATCTAACTCATCTAGTTTGCAGTCAGGAAGAACAATGTGAACGCAATCTTCAAGAAGATGGTGGACATTAATTGCTCATTTATCACTCCACTCTTCTTGATGGCGGTTTTTAGGGTTAGGGCTTATGTGGCTTGATCTGAGCCCTTCATTCGATTGTAATTTGAGTCGTCCATTGGACTGGGCCAGCTATAAAAGGGGCATCCCCCCTCATTTGTACCTCATTAGAGATTAGAGATCGGAGAATAGAGCAAAGAGACTGATAGTATAGTTTGTTAGTATAGCATAGTTTGAAGGAGAAGGAAAGTTTTCCCTTGAGAACTTTGTAAGAGATTGTTGTGAAAACTATCATAATAAAAGAGCTTTCATTGATGGTGAATTTGTCTTTTGTTATGAACAGCTAGCAAGATTTATTCACCCTTCTACTTCAAGTAGCTTTGATTAGAGTAATTTTCATTTTCATGCAAGTAGATGTTAGTTGCGGATTGTAGTGTTTGATCAAGGCAGCTTCGTTTAATCCATACCACTAGCAGCTTGTTGACGGCAAGTTTGCCTTGTGTGGTCAATTGGAACACTTTACAAGCTTAACTTCGGTCGTGATTCACGTCTTGGCATGCGTTGTCCTGATGGTGCCTTTATGATGAATTGTGATTTGAACATTCGTTGCTACCCCCTTTGAAGATTGCACCGACTTTGTAGAGGTTGTCCAACGCGAGGCGAAGCAAAGTCTAGTTGAAGCCTGCTGAAGTTGATCCCATGTTCCGCCTTAGATAGAACTTAGATCTTCTAAACCCTACACTCATTTAAATTCAGTTCATTTCTAGTTAGTTTTAGGAAACTAGCACTTACCTGCCAAATCATTCGAATCACGTGAAACCCTTTAATGTATTGTCTGTTGTCCGCTGTTGAACAATTGCATAAGTCCCCTTGAAATACCAGCAAATCAAAACAAGCCAACTGAGACTATACACTGCATGAACCTTGGCGTTAAATGCATGATCTTTCTAGCAATTTTAGCATGCAGGAGACTTTGTTCAAGAGAGGATAGAGTATCCGTTGGGAAACTTTATTCTATGTTGGTGCGGTCACAAAAATCACATCAACCGAATTGGTGGAGACTCTTTCAGGTTAACTATCCATCACGTAAATTGACTCCTCAATCAAGGTTTTGACACCCTAACTAATGCTTCCACCTCCAATTGATATTTGTTAAGCATCTAGGCATCTATTCTTCATTATTCTTTGCAGGTTGAAGAGCAAACACAAATATTTTCTCTCCAAAGCCATTTGAAGGATCAAACGGAGGCCATTTTCAGTGTTCTTTTGAAGACTTTTCTTCCTTAAGGTGTCCCAAAATTGGTGGAGACTCTTTCAGTTAACTATCCATCACGTAAATTGACTCCTCAATCAGGGTTTTGACACCCTAACTAATGCTTCCACCTCCAATTGATATTTATCAAGCATCTAGGCATCTATTCTTCATTATTCTTTGCAGGTTGAAGAGAAAACACAGATATTTTCTCTCCAACGCCATTTGAAGGATCAAACGGAGGCCATTTTCAGTGTTCTTTGTATTTCCAATTTAGGTTGCATAGAAGGATGCTTCCCAAGAATTCATACCTCCAGGCGTCATTTTTCAAAGGCAACAGTTTATAACTTCTAGCTTTTCCCCCCAAATTCTTCTACTTTTGTCTTAGGTTTTCTTGCATGCTCGAGCAAACTCCATTTTTTTTCACAGATCTAACCTTCTAGGTTCGTTCAGCATAGCATTACGGCCGCTATGTTGAACGAACCCAGAAGGGTGAACCCCGCCGCTAGAAGGGTGGTATTACGAACACCTCTTCTACCTCCATCTTTGGTGTAGTCTGAGTGTCGGATGCCAAGGATATTTCTTCGTTCATCAATGAACTAGCAGCCAATGTCAAAGAAGACAAATCATTCAATTCATCTTCCTCCTCTTCCCCCCTCTCTATCGATGCTTCCTCCGCCAATGCTTCCTTTTCCACCAACACCTCCCTATGTTTCCTTTTCCTCCCCGCCAGCAAGGAATTTTCGCCAACCTGTTTGAGTTCCGACTTTGTCCAATAGAATGTCATTGGCAATCCTGGATCCAAATGGGTGAGTCGCTAGAGTCGGCCCCATCTACCCTCTGGTACCTGTGTGTGGATGGCATCTAGAAACAAAGCAATCGCCTACTGAGTCATGTAAAAGGCCTTGTGCCTCTATGATAGGAACTATCTCATCCGTTCTGAAAGCAAACACCCCCAATTATAAACCTTGCCCATGCTCAAGCCAATCATGTAATCCACCATCTAGACGGCGATATCTGACACTTGGCTTGCAGCTGTCAACCTGCACTTCATCAAATCGAGCAAACATTTCCGTTCTGAAGTCGCCAGATAATGCTTACGCAGGCCCCTATTGCCAGTATTCCAAATGATGTCCTTCTCTTGAGCGGTCAAGTCACTTCGGTAGACTTTCTTGATAATGGCCTCTTTGTGTTGTTGCGTCATTTTGCCAGGTTTGTTGATCCTTGCTCTTGTTGTCGGGATGTCGAACACTCTCTCGAAGTTTTGTGGCCAAAATAACACTGTTGTTGCACAACCCCTGTAATCTAGAATGGACGTATGAGAATGTCGGTAGTAATTCTCCACCATTGCCTTCAACCAGGGCTCGAACTCTCGAGCGTTGAAGAATGGCAATAGTTCTGCCTTGTCTACTTGAGCATGCCTTCGTGCGATTTTCAGGACATGATCATCAGTCGTGTTCCTCCACCATTGCTTGCATTCATTGCCAGTCAAGCTCTCCCGGGTCATGGCGTCTACTCCTGCATCCATCTTCATCTTTTTCTTCTTTGCAGCTAATGCAACCTTCAGCTTATACTGCACTATTTTCTTTCCCTTGTCCATTTTAGTGTTTTTCTGGCATTGCAAATCAAGTATGCTTCTTTTCACTTGGCAATTAATTTTTCGCACGAAACAATTACTATAACGGTTGTACTACTAACCACAATCTTTATTGTACCTTCTCAATCCTTCACCTATGCTGGACAGGTTGGAGTGTATCTGTCCTGGTTGTTGTACAGTGGACAATAGCCTACCTTCCAAGCACCGTACGACTAAACACCTTGGTTGTATACTTCTATATCCTTGTGAATGCCATACGATGCAAAGTTGAAGTGAATGTTGTACTATGAACCCTTGAATCTGTCGTACGGTGAGACCTTGATTATGTCATACAATCAAGCTTTTGTGCTTTGGTAAAGGTCGTACGGTGGGATATCTTAGACACAATTTCTCACAAGCCTTCATTGTGTCGTACATCCTCCTATGGCCGTACTATGTGTCTTGTCAAACTTCACCTTCTGTTCACCAAGCTCCACACAGTTTGCTCTTGTGTTTGTACGGATTCCTTGCCTTCAATCTCCTGCATGTCTTTTTCCTTCAGCTCACGGTTTTGTATCTTGCTTGATTCTTTAATCTCTTGCCAACTTTCCTTCACTAGGAGTCATACGGCTTTCTGTTCTCTTTTTGGCCGATTTAATATTTCTTGCCAAAGTCTCTTTCCTTTGCACTACTCATATGGTTGTACGGTGTACAACTTTATACTTTTTCGCTAGCTTCCTTCCTTAGTCGTTGCCTTCTGTGGTCGTACGGCTTTCTTTTTGGCCCATATATGCACTTTGATATTTTTTATTTTAATTTTTCTCTATTTAATTGCCTTCATCTTTTTTAATTTTTTAATCCTTTCATTTTTTAGTTTTTCCACTTTAATATTCTCGACTTCATTTTTTAATACTTCCGCTTTTCTTTTTCTTTTTTTTTCCCTTTTTCATTCTTTCTCTCATGATTTTTAAATAAAAACTTATTCTTCTTCGGCATTTTTTCTATTTTTCTTTTCTCTCCTCTCTCCGATTTTTCTTGATTTTTGTCATTCTCTCATTTTCACTCTCCTCTTCAAGTTTTGGTTTTTTTGAGTCTCATCACCTTCTCTCTCCTCACCTTCGTGCTTTCTCTTCGTCCCTCTATCTTCATCACCTTTTCTAACCCTTAGTTCTGAAGCATAGTGCCACTTACATGTATACAGGGGTCTCTTGTAACAATCTTCATCACAACATGTACCCATATACTTTAAATCAAACCATTTGTCAAGTAGGGGAGCAGGACCAATACCTTTAAAACTGTCATCAACATATCTTTCGTCGTATTGCTAGTACCACATTACATTCTCCCCTTCCACTGTCGGTGGCCTACCTGGGTTTGGTATGACTCTCCATAACACATCCTTCATCACCACCTTCGCTACCCTTGGTGTCTTCCGCCTGTCCGTTCTCATTTGCTTCAATAAGTCTTTCGTATACCCATCAACATGTGATACGAACATATCTTCAGTCAGTATAACTGTCTTCAAGCATGGGCCAGTCTTCTTGGTATACGCGTTCCATTGCTCATCATCCCACCTTTCTTCGTCTTTGTCGTCACTGTCACTTTGTTGGCACTCCCTCCGTTCCTTCGCCACTTGCTCTTCTTTCTCTTTTTGGGCTTCCTCGTCCAACTCCTTGGCGAGATACCCCCTCTTTATACCTTTGTATGGGGCCTGGTAACTCCAGTATCCCCCATCTGTCACCACAGGGCGGGTGTTCCGAACACCACATTCATCAGATGCTTATGCACCCGGAGTACTGCAATACCTTTGACTTTCTTATTTGCTAGCCCTTCTTCAATGATCCTATCCTTGCCTAATGCAGCCCAGTCTTCCTCTGCAACATACCCGCTGCCTCCTAAGCCCCAATCTTGCTCTCTCATTGCTTCTTCACTCTACACAGACCAGTCCTCTCTAGTTGCATATCCAAGCATATTTATCTACACAGGTTCTCTTCTTTCCTTGTAAATCTTCAACTTCGACCCATTCATAGGATCCTTCAATACAGTGTTGTTTGGTCTTGCTAATTTGACTGCTCCATTTTCTCCCACTTTGTGGATTCTAAATGGCCCCAACCACCTACCTGATTTTAAACTTGCCCGGCTTGAGTTCGTTACGGCCATTGTATTTCAAAACTAACTGTCCTAGGTAGAAGTTTATTCGCTGGAGATATTTGATGTGCCAAAACTTCCGCCGTTTCTGGAACACCTTCATCGCCCACTGAGCCAGTACTCGTCATTCGTCCAACTCGTTCAACTAGAATAATCTCTCCTTCAAACTCTTCATATCACCCAGTCTATTTTCCACTAAAATCCTTAAACTTGGCACTAGGTACTCTGCTGGTAGTACAGCTTCCTGCCCATACATGAGTTGGAAGGGTGTATGGTCGGTTGTTACTTTGTAGGTCGTATGGTATGCCCATAGTACGGTTGGTAGTCGTTCCTCCCAGTCTACCTCCTATCCCTATGGCGACGAGTAGGGAGACACTAGAGTTACCAGGCCCCATACAAAGGTATAAAGAGGGGGTATCTTCCCAAGCATAGCCGAGGAGGACAAACTCAAGAAACCTTCGTTGTTGAAGACGGAGTGTATGCATACAACAGGATGTCATTTGGTCTGTGCAACGCTCCGGCAACCTTCCAATGAATAATATTGCATATATTTGATAAGATGTCCGTAGGAAATTTCAAGGCGTTCCTCAATACTAGTCCATTTTCAGCAATGAGCAAACACACCTAAAGGCCCTTCAGGAATGCATGGAACGCTATAGAGCGGCTCAGTTGGCACTCAACCCCAACAAGTGTCAATTCATGGTACCTCAAGGAAAACTGCTCGGACACATCGTCTGCAAGGCAGGACTGAAGACCGATCCTAACAAAATATGGGTGATCGTGCAGATGGAAACTCCTAAGAACATCACAGGAGTGAAGTCATTCCTCAGTCACGACAGATATTACAAAAGGTTCATAAAGAAATATGCCCAAATCTCATACCTGTTGGACATACTTACAAGGAAGGGGCAACCGTTCGAATGGACAGAAGCACAAGAAGCGACATTCCAAGAATTGAAGGTACGGCTGATCAATTCGCCAATCTTGGTGTACCCGGATTGGGACAAGGAGTTTCACGTGCAAATGGATGCTTCGAACTTTGCAATTGAAGCAACACTGGCATAGGTGAGGAGAGAGAAGGTAATGTGACTCAGAGAAACCAAA
This sequence comes from Sequoia sempervirens, assembly GCA_007258455.2. Lineage (NCBI taxonomy): Eukaryota > Viridiplantae > Streptophyta > Pinopsida > Cupressales > Cupressaceae > Sequoia > Sequoia sempervirens. The sequence goes on from VDFB02125939.1 coordinate 11,480, forward strand.
ATTTGAAGAGAAAGGAGAGAGAAAATGATAAAAATTAGGAAAACTCGAAGAGAGAGGAGAAAAGAAATATAGAAAAAATGTCAAGAATCAAAAAAATTTAAAAATCAGGAGAGAGAAACAATGAAAAAGGGAAAAAATAAAAAAATTAAAGAAGACGGAAGTATTAAAAAATGAAGTCGAGAATATTAAAGTGGAAAAAATAAAAAATAAAAGGATTAAAAAATTAAAAAGGATGAAGGCAATTAAAGAGAGAAAAATTAAAATAAAAAATATCAAAGTGCATATATGGGCCAAAAAGAAAGTCGTACGGCCACAGAAGGCAGCGACTAAGGAAGGAAGCAAGCAAAAAAGTATAAAGTCGTACACCGTATGGCCATATGAGCAGTGCAAAGGAAAGAGACTTTGGTAGGAAATATTAAGTCGGTTAAAAAGAGAACAAAAAGTCATACGACTCCTGGCGAAGGAAAGTTGGCGAGAGATTAAAGAATCAAGCAACATACAAAACCGTGAGTAGAAAGAAAAAGACGTGCAGGACATTGAAGGCAAGGAATCCGTACAAACACAAGAGCAAATTGTACGAAACTTGGTGAATAGAAGGCGAAGTTTGACAAGAAACATAAAACGGCCAAAGGAGGATGTACGGCACAGTGAAGGCTTCCAAGAAATCGTGCGTCCAAGACATCCCACCGTACGACCTTTACCAAAACGCAGAAGTTTGATCGTACAACATAACCAAGGTCTCACCGTATGGCAGATTCAAGGATTCATAGTACGGCATTCACATCAACTTTGCATCGTACAACTTTCACAAGGATATAGAAGCGTACGGTCAAGGTGTTTAGTCATATGGCGCTTGGAAGGTAGGATATTGTCCACTGTACAACAACCAAGACAAATACATGCCAACTCATCTAGCACGGGTGAAGGATTGAGAAGGTACAATAAAGATTGTGGTTCGTAGTACGGCAATTACAATAACTGTTTCGTGCCAAAAATTAATTGTCAGGTGAAAAGAAACATAGTTGATTTGCAACGCCAAAAAAACACTAAAATGGACAAGGGAAAGAAAATAATAGCCAAGGGGTTAAGCCGGTTTACAAAGAGAGCATTGGGCGCCCGTAACTGGGAAACTTCAGCAATGGTGGTGCGGCCAACAATCATGTCCCGAAAATCGCGCTGGTATGCTGGAAGTGAACTGGCGATGCCTTCCGTTATTTCAATGTGGGAGTTCAGCCACAGTTAGTAGTGGAGGTGCGTCTCATAAGTCTACGTGCAGTTGTACGTGCGATGGTTTAAACACAGATTTCAGTGTTCTTTCCAACAACAAGCGAGATCAGCGCAAACCTGGCAAAATGACACGAGCACAAGAGGCCGTATCAGAAAACTGTCAGTGACTTGACCGCTTCAGGCATTTGGAATGCTGACAATGGTACTGAAAGCGTTCTGGCCTCAGTAAAATGTTGCTAGACGATGAAGTGCGATTGACAACATAAGTCGGCGTGGGATATCATCATGCAGATGGTGAATTTTATGATTGGGCTGACATGGGCAGGTTATAATTAGGGGTTGTTGCTTCGAGCCAGTAGTTCATCGCAACCGCAAGGCCTTTTGTGACTCGTGCCTTTCAGATATGCGTCACACGGTACCGGCGAGGCAGGCGACTCCTTCCTCCGCCATTTGGATTCAGGGTAATCGCGGCATTACGCGGAAGTTGGGCTCAAACGAATTATCGTCGCGTAGAAACTTGAAATATCGATGGAAAAAGAGCATCAACGAGGAGGAAACATCGGCAGGGGAAGGAGGGGCGTCGCTTAGGTGTTCTCTTCTTCGACATTGACCACCAGTTCGCCAACGGACGAAGAAGTATCCTTGGCAGCCAATGCTCAGACTACACCAAAGATGGAGGTAGAGGAGCCAGCCGTAATACCAACCTTCCAGTTGGCGAGGTTCACCCTACCAGCATCGCCAATCCGCATTAAGAGCCCACCGCCAGTCGTGACATTTACCCTTTTGGCATCGTCGATTGGCGCAGGGCGAACACTGAGAGTACCAGCCTCTGTGCCAAGCGCATTGTCAAGTTGGGCGCCACTAGCACGAGATGCGGCACCGCCAACTGCCACAACACTAGGGTTGGTAGTTGCAAGAGATACACCGCCAGGGTTGGCCGTTCCAGGGGGTACACCGCCAGGGTTGGCGATTTAAATGATACTGCAAGGTTGGCACGCTTCCAAAGTACACCACCGGGGTTGGCGTTCAGAGATCTGCTTTGCGAGTTGCGTTCGAGGAGATACCGCGACTACCTCGACACGGTGCATTTCCAGCCCATGCAGTCTTGTAATGGCATACGCTACCATTGGTGATGGTTTTAGGTTGGTAGTTGGCCTGTCAGACGTAGGCTATGGATGGTGAAAGGTAAGGAGTTTCCTAGTTTTGAGGGAGACATTGGCAGGTTTGGGATTACGATTGCGGATTCTTTTCTACGGGTTTTCAGAGAGCTTCGCAATGGTGTGTTTTGTTTGGCATTCCGGGCAACTTCGCGAATTTACTATTTTTAGTAAATTCTATTTTTGGCAGTGGACAGTTTGGGTTCAGTTTAGTTGGACCTCTTCTTCAGTTGTTTCAGCTGGCACTTCAATTCTTGGCCTTGGGCGCATTTTTCTTGGAGAGATAAGTATTTTCATTATAATATTATTATTTTAATATTATACCCCTTGCCTAGCAGTACAACTTTAAGTTGTTTTTAAAAAGGGGAACTTTGAGGGTCAAGGCGTCATGGAGGGATAAGTAATATCTTTTAAAAAGTCAAATATTGTTATTAAGAAGGTGGACGCCTATGTGAGAGATTGGTTTTTATTTTAAAAGTGAAATATTTCAAAGGAGAAAAAGGACGCCATTCTTTGGAGGGAAAAGGTGAATTTGAAATTAGGGTTTGGGCGCCCTCTGGAAGCTTCTAGATGTTTCTCTCTTGTCTATTTAATCTGGCCTCAGCTCTTCATTTGGGATCTTTTGTCTACTTCACCGTTATGCTGCTGGATTGTATTCAAGCACTCGCTTCGAGGAAAGCACACCTCCTAGCATTGGCTCATCTTCTTGCTTGAAAGATAGCAACTAGTTGAGAGGTTAGCTTGTAATTGGGTTGTTTTGGCATTGTAGTTGAGTTCTTGCATTTAGTTGATGATATTCAAGCATTTTGTCATGTTTCAGAGTTGCTGATGTTACATAGCTGTAGGCTGTTTTCATTCATAAATCAAAAATACAAAAAGATGTTGTGGGCATTCAATAAATCAACTTTCCTCATTGGGGCGACCCACCTTGCAAACTTATAGATTTTTATCTGCTGTATTTGATTTTATTTAGTGAAATCGCCCCCTTATGAGGGCAGTACCATTCTGCTGTGTCATTGGAGTTTGTGCAAATTAATGTGGGGTTGTTAGGAGTGGTTTGGGCAATCATCTTGGGCGCCATTCTTCATAGATTGGTTAGCACTTGATTTCATGTCAAAAGGTTGTGTCTAGAGTGAGTTATGAACATTTGATTGTAGGTTGGTTTGCAGTTTTCACCCATTTGATGTGCAGGTCTGATAAATCAGAACTGAGGGAATTGTCTCTTGGTTAGTGCATGAGCATTGGAAGTGGTATTCTGCCATTGGAAACATTCTACACATTTGCAGCAGTGAATATTTGAAAATACTTCTGATTTAAGTGATCTTTCTGATATCTTGTAAGCTGTTAGTAGTACTATCAGCAATTCATCTTTATCTTGCAATTTGAGTTATTGTACATTCCCACTGAATAAGTGGAAGAGGCTGGCTTGCCGCCTATTTACTTGTTTTGCATTGTAATTTCCTAAGTCTCCGCCCTATGGTAGCTCCATTCCCACTCCGGGTTTGAAAGCACATTCTGGGTGTTGAGTTTACTTTCAGCATTTGTAGTGGTAGAGATCCTCTGACCATATGCTCGTCCATCTTGGACACATTCTTGGTTAGAGTTACTTCCAGTTGCAGTTTTGATTAATGTACTGACGATCCTCTTGCCATATGACAGCCTCTCTCTTGTTGAGATTGAGTGCGCATTCTTGGCAAAGAGTTATATTGTAACTGCTGGTTTGAATTATCTAACCCTAACGGGTGCTTTCTGCATTGTTGTGTTCTTGGCAAAAATCGAAAAAAATTGTCTGGATCATTAGAAGTACTGACACGGCCAACATTACTGCCAGCCACTAGGCCAGTGACTACATGGGGAACGATTACAATGCTGTGGCACCGCCAAGAACGCCAGGAGTGGCACAAATAGATGATTGGCTTGGGTTTGTTGGGTTCACAATTGAGGTTGCGGAGCTGCCAGTACCAAGCCCTTCAGAGGCTTTGGCTAAGGGTGCAGACAAGGGAGGCCCACTCCTCCAAACACAGGAGAGCGTTGCTACCAGGCTAGCATATACACCAACAGCAACCAATGGTTACAAGAGAGATGGAGCCAATAGCAGCAGTACAGGAGAGTGGGGGGAAGACATTGAGGGAGACCCCCACGATGGACGAGGAGTCATCATTAGCGTCTGGTGATGAGGAGGAAGAGGATGGGTCCACCAATTTCAACTTGGTCGTGGAGACGTCGCAACCGGATCCGTCAGATCCTGTAGGGACGGTGCAATGGTACGTAGAAGAACCCCAACACATGGGGCTACTGATGATGCAAGTGGGAGTGATCTCAAAGGAACTCATGGTTGGTCGCTCCCCACAAGTGGCCCAGTAGGTACAACGGATCCGTGGATTTGTGCAGATGAGGTGTGAATCGGAATTTGCTCGTATTTTTACCAGTCAGGGTTGGCCAATGAGGGAGACTCTAGCAATGCTAAGAGCGTGGCGTGGTGTACCACCAAGGATAGAAGGGAGGGATGCCCGAGTTCTAGAAGGCCTCTACTGTATCAAGTTAGCTTTCTGTGACATCTTTTATGCAGTAAAGCACCAGATACTATCCACCGAGTTAGCATTGGCAAGGAAGGTGGAGGCGTTTAGGAAGTTACAGAAGGTCAAAGAAGAGTCAACCAAGAGTATGAAGAACCTCCAAACACAATTGGCTGAGCAGACCTGACTAGCTGGTGCTGAGGAAGCTTGTGCATTGGCCTTGGAGGTCAAGGTGGCCATCGTGGAGGAAGAGACGCGGCAGAAGAAGCAGACGCTAGAGCAACGGGTAAAGGAGTTAGGGGAACAACTAGCAGCAAGGAGCACGGAGGTAGATAAAACCAAAACCCAATTGATGGAGGTCGCTCGAACGGTCAAAGCCGCCAGGGAATGAGAGATACTCGCTAACCACGAGCTTCGTGCACATACAGAGGAGGTGAGGCGATTGAGGGAGCTACGCTCTCCGACGACTACCACGACTTCATCAGTGCATCCAGGGACGTCTTCACTCCCCCTTTCACACTAGTCATGTGTAGTACCATTCCCCTTTTTGCTTGTCGTGTCGTTTGGAAAACAATTTCTTTTGTGGGAGGATGATGTAAGCAATCATTGTCTTAGTTGTAGTCGGTTGTAGTCGATCGAAGTTATTTATGCTCAATAAAACTATAGTTGTAATGCAAATAATTAATGTAGAGTATGTCATATGTACTCGGGTAATTAAGTCTCGATTAGTGGTCAATGGGTTGTTATGAAACGCCACGACGGTTGGTTTCTCAACCACAACCGAGGGCTATATGTACTGGAGTCCTTGTGGTCGGGAATAATATTATGATGGTACTATTGACATCTATGTTATTGTAATGTTGGTTCTATACTTTTGGACAAATGAATAGAAGCATTCCTTATTTCATGCATATCGTGTTCTAGAATATGTTGTACGTATCTATGTTCTGTGCATAACTTAGTTTACTCTCATAGTACGTTGAAACACATCCTATGAGTAAACATCAACTGAGAAAAGACACCATTAACACGATGTTGCAAACCTTTGTAAGATGTTTTGAGAAGAAAGTTTGAAAATGCAAACCCGCAAAATTGTATGGCTCCCTAGGAGGGGCGATCAGCTCTACTAAATTAATCCTTCACCAAACAATACAATTGAGGGTTCAAAATGATGCACCCAACTGCAAAGAATCCATAGAAACAACACCCAGAATGATGCACTTCCCACATATGGAGTTACAAGCAGATTTATCTTCCAGCCGCTCTAAAAATGTACTTTTCCACAACTCAGAAAAATCTCTCAGTGAGGGAAAAGTTAGGGCAACTTGCATTTGAATTTAAATGTTTTTTCCCTCTCATTTCACTTTATGAAATGACATGAAATTACCCCAAGAGGGGCGTCCATCTTTATGCCTCCAAATTTTCACTTTTGATTTTTTATTTAAAATTGACATTAAGCCCAAACTATCCCACCCTGTAAGGCATAACATTAGCCTTAAAAAATGATAAATAAACTCCCTTTTAGGCACCACACAAGATAAAACATTGGCCCCTTTTTAAAAACAACTTTGCTCTAATAGGCCAAAGGGGTCTTTGATAAGTTAATAACATAAGTCATAAAATCCCCTTTTGAAGACTTAAGAGAATAATATGCCAAAACATTAGAACTCACCAAACTGCAACTACCAAGCACTACCCAAACTGAAAACACTGCAATACACTGCTGCCAAGACCAGTTTCACAAAATAACACTTACTAAAAATAGCATACTGCTAAAAATAGTGTGTCCAAACACCAAACTAGCCCAAACTAAGATACCCTGAAACTTACTAAAAATAGTAAGTGCTAAAAATAGTCATTGCTAAAAATGGCAATACTGCCCACCAATGATTAGAGAAAACCTAGAAAAACCTAGAAAGCTCTCTAGCGACATCAATATACTCCTCTGAATATGTGGACACAAATCTAGAAAGATAGCACCAACTGCCAACTGAAGAAACCCTAAAAAAGGGGAAATTACAGCACTTGTGCTTAATCCTAATACATATGTAAGTATTTATAGCCACAACAATATAGAAAACCGCTAAGCAGAATTTCAAGACAATGGGTATAAAACAATGTTCCTATAAGGGCCCAAAAAAAATTCCCGCCCTATAGTTGTGATGGGTGTACATTCTATAGAGGGTGTAAAAAATATGAAGCATACAACAGATTCTCTAAATCAAGTAAGCTACTATTGACCAAATGAGAAAGGGAATTTTTGTTGACCCATGTGGTGAGTGATTTCAATATTAGGTGTTTCCATGACTTGTATATATGCCTTATTATGAACAAAGGAATAATTATACAAGTTGTAATGTACCTATAACACATATTTTAGCTTTTCTAAATTAGTGATGACCATGGTAGGGTTGTGTACATATCATTGCAGTTAACCAACACACTTGCCATTCTCTTATGACATGTACTTGTCATACTAATACACTTTGATTTTCTACAAACTTCCCTCTGTGGTTTCTGCTTTATGCATCAAGGTTGAGTTTGTTAAAGACAATATACATTGAGAATATAACGAATGAAAAGATTCCTATTAATCTGATAATTGTGTTATGTTCATTTATGTTTATAATTTGTGCGTACCTTCTACAGAATAGTTTGTTTGTGCATATGTGATGACTTATGTTTCATATTCGTCTTCTAATGTTAAATTATGTAGCTATACTTTCAATGCAAACAAAATGTCCCATTTATAGTATTCATGCATATATAAGCGGTTGTATGTATGGATGTATGTGTGTATGCTTGCATGTATAAAAAATAAAAGTAGACATGCATATTTATATTCTCCAAATAGAAGTAGACATTCTAAAAAATAAAAGTACACATGTATGCTTGCATGTGATGACTTGTGTTTCGTATTCATCTTCTAATGTTAAATTATGTAGCTATACTTTCAATGCAAACAAAATGTCCCATTTATAGTATTCATGCATATATAAGCGGTTGTATGTATGGATGTATGTGTGTATGCTTGCATGTATAAAAATAGAAGTAGACATGCATATTTATATTCTGCAACAACTTGCAAGTATCTCTATGGATTAATGTTTATAATAAGTTACATAGATCAACAAAACACTTGAAAGAAGAGAAAAAATAATCAATGTACAAGATCCTGAGATATCATAACAATATAAAGATGTAAGGATCTCAAAAAAAAAAATCAAACAATCACTTTCAACTCACAGAATTACCTTTGCAAGTAAAGGGTCCTTGAATTTGACAACTGAAGTGAAGTCTATGCGTCCCACAGGCCTTCGAGAAAAAGGCAAAAACACTGTTAGTTTCAGTTATGAATATGGATAATAAATAGTAATACCATTGAAAAATTCTTTGCATTTTGGTGTGCAGATGCTACGATTATTATTGGATGAATAATCTCACTTTGGTTCCGGAAGCTCCTCTTTAGATAACAAACCATCTTTCACAAGCTCCTCAAGGGAAATCAGGAGAGTATTCCCACAATTCGCATCCTGTATTTCAATTGAAAATGATATTTTTCAGTTCATTGGCTAGTTAAACAAAATATAAAAGACCTTCCAATGAATGCGTATTATTCTCAAATTCTGAGGACATAAGGGTCAGCTTATGTTAATTCTTAAACGGCATAAGACAAAAAAAGGGGGTTTTTATTAGAATCCTACCTTTTCAAATGGGCCAATTCTCAAATTACATCAAAAGTGACTACACTCTGAAGCAAATTCCAAATTACACTCTAAAGCAAAGTATTGAGACTCTTCATAGATTCTTGTGTCACTGTTTATTTGGATGATATATTGGTTTTTAACAAAATTTATAGTGAGAATCTAATTCATTTGAGATGAGATTTGCATATTTCAAAGGACAATAAGCTGTTACTCATTGAGAAGAATTGTGAGCTTGCACAACAATCACTTGTCTATTTGGGGATGTGGTTGGAGATGGAGAATTGAGAATTGATTTGGCAAAAGTATAAGCCATTTTGAAGTGGCTCAAGCCTTCTAATGTGACTGAAACAAGAAGCATCATTGGGGCAGTCCAATAGTTAAGAAATTTATCAATTCATTGTCCATAGTAGCAAGTGGTTAGTCCTTTACTTGAGGTAAAAATCAACAAAATGAATTTGTTGAGTTGAAACAAAAGATTAGTAAAGCACAGTTTTGACACTACCTAATTTGCAAATACCATTTGCGGCAGAAAGGACTATAGAGGCTGTCCTACTGCAAGAAGGTAAGTCATTTTGTTCTTATTTAGATTTTTCGTGCAACAGGTTTTAATTATTGCATGTATATGATAAAAAATTTCATGCCTTTGTTCAAGTAGTTAAGAAATGAAAGCACCATATTACAGGAAAAGAAAACATAATCCATGCAGAACACAAACCACTTTGATGTTTACAAACCAATCAAAATCACAGTCAAACGCAACTAAAATGGTTAGTATGAAATAAAACAAAAACATATAATAGTTTTTCCAATAACAAAACCACCACAAGCATCAAGTTAGCAATTTCATATATCTCATCACAGGTATGCTCATGTCATACAATTTTTGATGTGTTATGGTGGTTTCAGAACTGTTATGATAGTTTTGTCCCTTGTACATGCCATTTTGCTCAAATAAGTTTGAAATGAAGAGCAACAACAATAGATGGTGTCTCTTCATGCTCATTGGCATTATGGATCACCTTTACAATTCATTTTTTCTGGTTTAAGGTATTTACAACCTTGAGGCATCATTGTAATTCAGTCCTTTGCATCCAACTGATGCAGTGCTTCTTGGTTGAATGTTCTATTGAGTTACAAATGTGAGTATACTAGGAGAATGAATTTGGAAACTTGTTGCCAAGCAATTACGAGCATTACAATACTCTCAATATGATGTCAATGTCTTTGAAGGCCTTGAGAAGGAAGTAACTTTGTACTATTGCAAGCAGATAGTAGGAAGTAACTTTGTCATATTATCATTGGTATTCAATAAAACAAATATTTTGGTACCAAACTTCGTTATGTTGTTTATTATTGTATTGTCATTTTTGGTCATTCTTTAGTCAATTTTTAGTTAAGAACAGTTGGGTCAGGCTCTATAGTTGTGCTAAGGGCACTAATGTGAAAAGCCCTCCTTGTACCAAGCTTTCTACACTACTGAATGCAATAAAGTTGGTCTATAGTTTTGAGTTATGTTTATCATAATGTGATTATATTTTTGCAACTAGATTATCTAGTAGTGTAGCATTTTGATTTAAACATTCCTAGCACTGCTGTTGCCTTTGCCAAGTCATATCACATTGAATTTGAGTGGCAAAAATATTCAGTTGACAATAACATTGATGACGACACCTTACATAGAAAGAAGCATAAGGGAAGTGAATGGGTCAACCAATTCAACAGCCAATCGAGACCAAGAAACAAACAAACTCAAGGCTTCCAAGTATTTGTTGGATCTTTTAGCATGAAAACACATCAAAAGATAAACTAAGAGAAACAAGTTCCTACAAATTCTATATGGGGCAACATGGATTTAAATAAATCAATCAAATAGTTGTTGACTAATTTGTACAAAATTCTCATGAGGTGTTATATTATCTTGCAAGATCTCCATGATGATTGGACTGTAAATTACAACACACAAAAGAAATTACAACTATGTGAGAAGAGGTGTGATTAGGAAGAAGTGAAATGATCGAAAAGCTGATGATGTCAAATGGGAAGGAATCAATGCCATTGATCCCAAATAAAGGCAAGATGAATACAACATGGTCATTAAGCTATGTTCCACAATGTTTCAAGGACAGGGATGGTAGGGGATGGTGGGACATGTTTTGAGAATGATAGTCCAAGAGGCCATCTTTTGTGGATGGTAGGGGGCAGCAAGATATACATATATATATATATAGGAAAAAAAAATTAATATATATATAGGGAAACCTTAAATTTTTACCAGTTTAGCTATACATGACATCAAAATTTAAGTTCAAACATTCATATAATGTATCAAATTTGATATTAAAATTAAATCAAAATATAATTGACATAGCTGATATCAATACCATGAAATGGTAATTGATTGATTAAACAAGGAGAGGAATACTCTTTTAAATAATAAATTAGAAGAACAATGTTTCTAAAACAGAAACAATCGTGAACTAAAGCAATAAACATAAAGTTACTAAAAACTAAGTGAAAGCAATATAAACTAACTGAAAGTAAACTAAACAACTAAGATCATTAAATATAACAATATTACTTTAATACCCTCCCTTAATGGTCATTCTACTAACTACACTAAGTTTACCCCTAAATTTTACAAATTTGTCCGAACTTAGGGACTTGGTAAGAATGTCTGCAGTCTGATCAGTTGGAACATACTACAACATTATTGATCCATCTTCAACAAGTTGTCGGATGAAGTGACAATGAAGCTCAACATGTTTTGTTCGCTTGTGGAAGACTGGATTTTTAGCAAGCTTTAGCACCCCTTAGTTGTCAAAAAACAAGGGTGAAGGCCCTGCTTGAGACATTTTCTTGTCAGAAAGCATCCCCCAAAGCCATATTGCCTGACATGTTGCCTTAGCAATTCCCTAATACTCTACTTCTATCAAGGAAAGAGCTACTACCTGTTGCTTCTTACTGGTCCATGTGACTGCACCCGTACCAAGACTAAAAACATATCTAGAGGTAGACTTCTTGTCATCAACATAACCTACCCAATCTGAATCTGTAAAACCAACCATCCTAGGATCTTTGCTTTTGCTATACAGAATGCCAAAGTCAGATGTCCCTTTCACATATCTCAATACTCGCTTCGCTGCAACCCAATGTTCAACCTTAGGGGCAATCATGAAATGAGAGATGTAACTCACAACATAACTTAGATCAGGTCTAGTGGCTATAAGATAGATAAGGCTTCCAACTAGCTGCCTGAAAACTAATTCATTAACCACTGGTGAGTTTGATTTGGCTGAAAGTTTCAACCCCTTCTCCATGGGAGTAGATGAGATCTTACAATCATTCATCCTAAATTTCTCCAGCAAACTCCTGGCATATGTAGACTGAGAAATGAAAATATTGCCACCTCTCTACCAAACTTCTACACCAAGACAAAAGTGCAAAAGACCCAAATCTGTCATATCAAACGCTTGACACAAAATCAACTTGATTTGCTCAAGCAAATGTACCCCACTGCCAGTAATGATGATATCATCCACATAGATGACAAGAAGAATGATATCACTACTAGTGCTCTTGACATATAAATTGGCATCTGAGGGACTCCTCTAAAAACCCTATGCAACCAAATACTTGTCAATCTTCAGGTACCATGCCCTAGGTGCCTACTTTAGGCCATGAAGAGCCTTCAGCAATCAACATACCTTGTTGTGCTCTTTGCCTGCAACCTTGAAACCAGGAGGCTGCGACATGTAGACCTCTTCCTCCAAATTGTTGGTGTAGGTTTTTATTTTCCTAGTGGATTAATTTATTTTCCCTTAGTCCTAGGTTTTTCCTACGCTTTATTAAGCTTACTTAGGATAATAAAATGAGTTTATTACTTGGAGTTAAGTGTGTGTTGTCCCCTTCCTTAAAGGGTGGAACCACTTTCCACTTTTGGTGGTCCATCACCACTTTTTGTGGTTGATTCCCATTGGTTGGATTTGGCACCTACATCCTCTCCTAGGTCCCATTGGTTGGATTGAAATGTGCCCTTGAACCTAGGGCGCACCCCTATATGGTAAACTTTGATCAGAATTTGGGTTTTCTTCTTTCAAGTGTGCCACAATGCTATAGGTGTGCACCTATGTATGTTTTGTTTTATTTTGACTTCTCTATACCCAATTGCATTATTGATCTCAACCTTAAAAAATTTCTTCATTTAAGAACGTTTTTCCTCCATCGTGACAAATGTCTTGGAGAGCCTCATTCTATGATCCTCCAAACACTCTGAAAAGGACAAAAAGACGATAAGAAAAAGCAAACTGGACAAGAACCAATCATGACTTCTAGGGAAAACAACAAACTTCAATTTTAAAAACTCAATTGGATAGTTCCATATGGGTACAACAATATTGTAGTCAATATAGTTTACAGATGCCAACAGGTAAATTATTTTATCTCTAGTTTTATTACCAAACCAAAGAAGATAGGCATTGTGAGGTAAGTAAATAATTTGGAATGCTTCTTCTAGATGAAAAACAATATTGCTCAATCCTTGATATTATAAGACAAGAGACATATACAATAGTCAAGCTTGAATAGCTTTAGGAGAATACATTAGCTGGTTGTAGTGAATTGTAAGACAAGAGGCGTATATTGCTCAATCCTTGATATCATAAGGGATATTCTAATCGTTATTTAGTGTTTCCCCACTAAAGTATTACAATCAAGTAAAATTCTTGACAATAAAGTCTAAACAAAAAAGGTTTATGTTAGTTAACTAAACATATGAGACTATATACAGGAGTGTGGATTGGCTTTGTTACAATAAGATAAAGACCAATATTAATCTTGAAGTAGATACCCAACTTGAGCATTCTAGAAGAAACCTTACCCAATAAAGTGCAAGCCTAGGGATAAGATTTTTAATTGAATTTCCAGTTGAAGGGAGGAAAACCTCTAGCTCTCTCACTTGAGCATTACCGATGACCCACTCAAGTTTGAGTATTAAGGGTTCACCTAAGTACAAGCATGACCTTGCAATTGCAATTAATTGATGCACCCTTATAGTGAGCCCCTATGAATGACTAACTAAGTCCCAATAAAAACAAATTGAGAGACACTACTAGCAATTTCCAAGTATGAAAGAGACTAGCAATTTCCAACTATGAAAGAGACTAGCAATTCCAAGTATGAAAGAGAGTTTAAAATATTTCTATGCATATATTGAGAAGATTTATAGGGAAAATCAAAAAAAAAATGGTGCTAAAATTAGGTATGTTAAATGATATGTTGTTGATGTACTTTAAGTCTTCATGAAAGCACTAAGCTTATTATATTGCAAGGATATAATGAAAAGAAAAAACAAGACCTTACTCTTCTAGAGTTTTCCCACTTTGGATTTCTTCAAGGCAAAATACTTTTTGTTGAGCTCATTTGTTATGTATGCAATTCTTTCTTGTTTCTTTTCATGTATGCACCAATCTACATTAGTCATGGCACTTGAGCAAGTCATTTCTAAGTACATTTTGTTCATAATGAATTAAATTGGTGCTAGTGAACTAGCTAAGGGATATCTATGCTAAGTATAGGTCTCCCATAAAAAGTACTTTCCAAGGTTGAAAATGTCACTTGACACATTGGAGCTACTTTTGTGATCTAGAATCCATCAAATTTTGCATTTGTCTTGCTTGAAAAATATATAGGGTTGAGCCATATTGGAACCAAAAGAAGCGATTGATAGGTAGGTCAAGCAAATAAATAATAGAGCTATCATTGAGTATCTTTTCAAGTTGAAGAATTTTGCAATGGAAGATGAGATAGGGGAGGACAAATAAGTCATGCAAAAACCCCAATTGGTAGGTGTTAGAGGGCAACACATCTAAAGGTAAGGGGGCACGTTACTCTCCTAGTTGTACATCTGTGATATATATGAATGAGTTAGAGAGATGTCATATATTCATTTAAAGATCACCAATTTGACGATGGGTGAATTTATCTTTGGTTTAAACATTTATGAGGTTGTACCCTCAAAGCAGCACTATTTTCTTATTATATTACAAGTAATATGTTAGGATCCACCCTAATAAAATCATCTAGGGAATCCATCTAATCTTTGTGCCTTATTTGCAACAAAAAAATAAATGACTACCTTTCAAAATTTGTTCATAATGGTTAGACATATGTTGTTGGGTTCTACTAAACAAGTCAATATATTGGAGAAATGTCGTTTGGGTTCCAATTTTGGGCCAAGAAAACCTAGGATCCATCTAAGACTTGACCTAAGCATCCTAGGTATGCTATAAAGGACCCACAACGTACTCAAGGTGCTTGGGCCAAACCTTGAGCAAAACTCAACTCAACCTAGCTAGACCGATAGGGTGCCCACGAAGAAAAGCAAAATTCTTTTTCTTTTTCTTTTTTTAAACCAAAAAAACAATTTAGAAACCTAATTTTGCCTTAAAGTCACTCATTTTCACTCCTACCTAAAGTAACCCATTTATGCCCTCATTTCACAAATAGAAGAGACCAAAATTGTATTATGCCTCCAAGCTGTCATTTTCATTTCTTGAAGGCTGTTGGATATTTCTTTGAAGGTGTGAAGCTTTGACATAGGGATTTTACTACTACAGGAGAGAAATAAACTAAAATACAAGATTTAATCATCAAAGGTGAGTTTATCTTGTAATTTTTTCAATTTTTTCCCTTTTTTTTTCCTTTTAAAAATATTTTGAATGTTTTTTTTTCCTCTTAAGTTAACAAGGTAGTATTTTTTGTTTTTTTTTTAATTATTCATTTGAAATGGCTGGGAGTTCTAGTTTAGTTGGCACAATCTGAGAGAGGTTGTTCAAAATTGACACAATGTCATCTTTTTGGTGACATACATGCATGATTGAGCAAATTCTTGGAGGTGGGGTTTTCATTGGCATTGTAACCAATGTTAGAATGAGTATAAGAGCTCAAATAGTCAAGTGAAAGATCACCTATGTGCTATGACAAACTTAGAATTAAAAGTTTGACTAGGACCAAATAAAAAATGGTTGGCAAAGGAACAAATTATAACATATATCAAAGAACAAAAGGATGCCAACATTGTGAGTAATAGAGCAAACAAATGATCACATCCTCTTCCCAAGAAAGGATCACACAAGCCTCCTAGTTGCTTTCATCTAACCCACATTCTTCCATTCTACCACTATCTTCCCAAGAAAATGATACCCCCTTCTTTCCCACCAAAGAGACCCATTGAAAAAGGCCTTCAAGAATGAGTTAAGGGAGGTTGCAGATCAATGCATTGCTCGTTGCATTTATAGCAATGGGCTTCCTTTCAACCTTGTCAAATCACCATACTACTAGCGGAAAATGGAGATGTCAGTTGCTAACGCACATGCTGATTATACTAGTTGTAGGTATGAAAATATGTGCACCACCTTATTGGTCAAGGAAAAAGCTTCCATGGAGCCATCATTGAGAGCAATCAAAGATATTACGTGGCTTGAAATAGGAATGTCCAGCATTTCTGATGGATGGAAAGATTACATAAATAGGCCACTAATTAATGTTATTGCAATGCAGCCTAAAGGGGTGATGTTTTTTAAGGTAGTTGAAAGTCATGGGCAAGTGAAGGATGCAAACTTACTGGCAAAGATCCTTATAGAAGCCATTGAGATGGTGGGCCCCAAAAATGTTGTCCAAGTCATAACTGATAATACTACAAATTGTTGGGTAGTTGGTTTAATAGGAGGGTACATACATGCATATTTTTTGGACACCATGTTACATACACTTCCTCAATAATTGGAATAAAGATAGAGTGAGTCAAAGAAATCTACACCAAAGATGAGGAGATTCAAATGTTGTAATGATATTTTATTATTAACTGATTGAATGATTACAATGGAAACGTAATCTCCTTATATAGAGAAAAACTGAGAACGAAATAGAAACTTACTAAACTATCTAAGTGACGTATAAAATAGAAACTACCTAATAAACTATAGATGACCATTTATATAATATTATTAATTACTCTAATACCCTCCCTTAATGGTCATCGTTCTAACTAAACACAGAAAAAATTTAAAACGCATAGAAGGCTAACTCCTTTGCCTTCTCCTCAGAATGCTCTGCTACATGAGCCTACTGCTGAGACTCTCCTTGGTTGGACTTCTAATCAGCCAACAACTTCTGCAAAACCTTTGGATGTGACCAAGCTTCCCACAATAGTGATAGGTGATACTCTTCTTGGAACCCTCCTCAGATGTGCGTTGTCCTTTCTGCTGAGTGGACTTGCCTTTTCCTTTGTCCTTGGCAATAAATGCTTGTTCCGCACTGACCATATCACTATTGCTACCAAACTACTGTCTCCATCTAGCTTGCTGCAATCATAGTTTGCAGACTCGGATGGACTCGGCGAACTCGCCACGGACTCGGGAGTCCATTGGCCAACCGAGTCGACTCGCCACGGACTCGGGAGTCGAGTCCAGGAGAGTCCTCGGTCGGGACTCGGAGAGTCCTGAGGTCAGACTCGAGAGTCCCAACCCAGGACTCTCCTGTGTGGTTGGGAGTCAAAAGGGGTTAAAAACCCATGTTTTTCTTAACTTTTTCTTTCATTTTAACACTCAAGTTTGTGAAATATAGGTCTACAAATTGAATTGGGGTTGAAAGAAGCCAAGATTATATGTAAACATTTATAATCTTATGATGTTGTTATAGATTGAAACTATGAGTATTTGATGACTATGAATGATTAAATTTCAATTATTGAGTGTTTGATGATCATATGACATGTGTAATCTTTGAATTATGAGTGTTTGATAATAAAATTAGGCTCTTATGTTCTCTAAATGCATTAATTTGTTCCTTTTTTTTGTAAAACTACGGTTTTTTTTTTTTGCCGAGTCCTAGCCAAGTCTTTTCCCGAGTCTGTGCCAAGTCTTTTCCCGAGTTCGTGCCAAGTCCCAAGCCCAAGTCATATTTTTGGGCTACCGAATCCGCGGCGAGTCCGAGTTTGCAAACTATGGCTGCAATAAATTATTGCATAAGTCATCAAATTTCAAGTCAACATAGTGGAGGTAATGTTGAGTGTCTCAATAAAATATTCGTAGGATCGTGGTAAACTCTTCAGCATAATTACCACCATATCCTCTTCCTCCATCTTGCAACCAATGGCCTCCAGTTGATCGCGTCTATCCTTTATCTTCATAAGATGCTCCTGCAGAGACATCTTCTCATCCATCATAAGAGAAAACAACATATTCTTCAAAAAGAAAGCTCGGCTTTTATCCAACGTTTCATGGAGATTTTTCAAGTGCGCGCCCAAATCTTCACAGCAGTCTTGCCAGATGGCACCTCTGGAAGCATCTCATCAATGATTGATAACTTGAGCAACATAACCGCTTCACGGTTACGTTCATCAAACTTGTCCTAGTCCTTGCCGACCACTGTAGGACGAGGAGTGTTACACAGAACAATCTGATCTAGGCACCGGAACTCAAAAATTGATAGCATTCGCTGCTTCCAGGTATTGTAATTCTTGTCGTTGAAGCGTTGATTGCCCTCCAACATGATGTTGGTCAACGACACCATCCCTCCCGTTTTCCGATGCACAAAAAATGAGGTAAATGCGAGCTTCAAAAGAAACTTGATTTTTCACTGGCACAAATTTCAAGGCAAACAGCCCAGAAATCAAATCTCTTTATTTTATTGTAAAAATCAGTCAAAAACAAAACCCTTGTAGCACATATCCCAAGGCACACATATCCCAAGAATGCCAAAAACTTATGATTTTATTGAAAAATCATGTATGAAAAAAACTGAATGCCAAGATAGCAGAACCCTAGCCACTGCACAGGCTTCCGTGGCCAAAAAACCCTAAGAAAAAAGAAAAAATGCTCAACTTTTTGTTGAGACCACGAACCGTTACTCGAGCAAAACACGAACAGAAACCCGTGAAAAAAAAATTATCGCGCGTGCAGATTAGGTCGCACGGAAAAGACAGAGGAAATGCACAAGATTTAAAAACTGCAGCACCACCACAGAATCGAAGGAAAAAAACAGAAACTCTACGCGGCCCTGCACGACACAAGCAGAAAAGGGCACAAAAAAACACGCGGCCACCATAAACAAACCCTTCAAAAATGTCCAACGTAGCGCAGATTTTGGCTCTGCAACTTCACAAAGGCTAGAAAACTAAAGAACAAATGCGAGCTACCACAAATGTAGGTCGTTGCGCCTTCTTGAGAGTCGAAGAAAACAACGGCACAAACGCCATCGCACGAGCAGAAAAACAAGCACCAGAATGCGGAAAGAACAAGAAAACACACAAAACGACCAACGACGCGACCACGCAACTCCACCAAAAAAAAACAACAACAACAGCACGATTTTTCATAAAAAATCATTAAAAAAATTCTGGAAATAAATTCCAGGTAGCTTACGAATTTTTAATAAGGAAAAAATTTCTCAAAATAACCCCTATGCTCTGATACCATGTAACGATATTTTATTATTAACTGATTGAATGATTACAATGGAGATGTAGTCTCCCTATATATAGAAAAACTGAGAACGAATAGAAACTTACTAAACTATCTAACTAACGTATAAAATAGAAACTACCTAATAAACTAAAGATGACCATTAATATAATATTATTAATTACTATAATAAATGTTTGTAACAAATCATCATATACGCAAGCCATCTTCATAACCTTCTCCAACTTGGAGCTACTTAAGGTAATTATATTTTTTTTAATGTCATCTACCTTTTAATTTTTTTATTTTTTATTTTGTTTGCACCATGTTAGGTTGTTGGGGCTCGATTTGCATCATACACAATCATCTTGAGACAACTTGTGAAGGTATGAAAGCCATTGATCACATGGTCCACTCTTTGGAGTGTATGGAGGCAATCAAATGCAAAGAAAGCCCAAAAGGTCAAGGCATTGATCATCAATGGCAAGTGGTGGACTCCTATGGAATATGTTTTGAGTTTCATTAAACCCATCATGAGTATAATTAGATATGTTCAAATAGATCAACCATGTTTAGGTGAAATTTATGATGGCATGGACTTCATGGTTAAAAAAGGACCATAATAAAACCCAAAGGAATGAACCCATGAAAGCATTTTTCAAAAG
This sequence comes from Sequoia sempervirens, assembly GCA_007258455.2. Classification (NCBI taxonomy): domain Eukaryota; kingdom Viridiplantae; phylum Streptophyta; class Pinopsida; order Cupressales; family Cupressaceae; genus Sequoia; species Sequoia sempervirens. The sequence continues at coordinate 31,212 of VDFB02125939.1, forward strand.
AGTGCAAAACATCATTCATGACCATTGGAACAAGATGACCATGCCCTTGCATCTCCTAGCATTTGCTTTGTCCCCAAAATATTATAGCACAAAGATACTTTCTTTACTAGGAGGGGTGGCACCATATAGAGATGAAGAGGTTGTTGTTGTGTACAAGAACACATTCAAAAGAATATTCTGAAATGAAGATACAAAGTGTTGTCTTGGGTGAGTTGGCCACTTTATATCTTCAAGAATCATTATGTTAACACTCTTCGAGACAAGTACAAGAAAGAGGCTCATAAATTGGTGGTACATACATTCCAAAGGCTCTATTTACCTATGCACTCTTGCAATAAAAGATCTATCTCAAATATACATTTTTTATTTTTTAACTTTCTTACTTTTTTTTGCTACTGTATATTATAATTTATGTTTTATAATTATAAATGTTGTATTGAGTTTATATGCAATTTCAACAGATTATGAGTTCTTCAACTAAGTAGAATTGGACTACATACTCCTTTATCCACTCAATTAAGTGCAACCGGTTGGCTGCAAAAGGCTAATATTGTTGGCAGCAGTGTTTGTCATTGATGTCAAAGGTAGTTGCTAGGTTGCTCTGTCATTACCATTAGTATTGTTGCTTGTTAAAGATGACAGAGAATGTTCATGGCAAAAGCAAAGGTTTGTTTCATATGTCAAAGTTGTTTATTGTGTTGATGGCTATCACAAGGTTGTCACAAGGTTGCTTGATCATCTTATGATGTTTATTGATGGAGTTTAGAGATTGATTTGTCTTTGTAAATCATCGATCTCAAAGGTACTTGTTCATTCATCAAATCATTCATGTTGCTTGATGCATATTGATGCAAAGTACTTTGTTGATGCACATGCAAAAGTATCACAGAGTTGTTTAATGCATTCAGAGGTATCTCATGTTGCTTCATGGTATTGTTGACGTGGTTTTTGAGACTACACCAACACAGAATAAAGTCGCCAACGGCTACTCTATCCTCTCTTGAACAAAGTTTCCTGCATGCTAAGATTGCGAGATAGATCATACATTTAACTCCAAGGTTCCTTTAATGCGAATAGTCTCAATTGGCTTGATGTGATTTTGCTGGTATTTCAAGGGGTACTTACACAAATGTTTGACAGCTGACAACAAATAGTGGATTAAGGGCTTTCATGTAATTCGAATGATTTGGCAAGTGAGCACAAGTTTCCTAATCCTAACCAGAAATGAACTGAAATTAAATGAGTGTAAGGCCTAAGAAGTTTATGTTCTATCTAAATACAAGATATGTGGAGTTCGACTTCAGCAGACTTCAACCGGATTTTACCTAGCCTCGCATCGGACAGCTTCAGCAAAATTGGTGCAATCTTCAGAGGAGTAACAAAGAATATTCAGATTATAATTCAACATACATGTACCATCACAACGATGCATACAAGCATACGAACCACAATCGAAGTTAAGTTTGAAATGATTTCCAGTTGACCACGCAAGGCAAACTCACCATCAGCAAGTTGCTAGTGGTATGGATAAAGAGAAGCTACTTCGATCAAACACCACAAATCCACAGTTACTAAGTACTTGCATGAAATGAAATCTACTTTACTTTAAGCTACTTCAAGTTGCTACGTGAATTGGAAGGACGAAGAAGCCTCGACAACTACTCATAACAAAGAAGAAATCACCATCAATGAAAATTCTTTTATTATGAAAGCATACACGACAACTTCTTACAAAGTATTCAAAGGGAAGACTTTCCTTCCTTTTCAATTTAAACTATACTATCAAACTACTCTACTTTCTACTCTATCAATTTCTCCCTACTCCTCCGCTATCCTAACTCTGATCTAATTCTAATGAGATACAAATGAGGGGAACTCCCCCTTTTATAGATGGCCAAGTCCAACGGACGGCTCAGATTACAATCGGCTGGATGGCCCAGATTGTGCCATCTCAGCCCTAAACAAGATTCGCCCTAAAAACCGCCACAAAGGAGAGTGGGGTAATAAATGAGCCATTAATGGCCACCACCCTTCTAGAAGATTCCAATCCAGAGACGCGTTCACACTGTTCTTGATTTTCTTCTTGACGTTGTTCTTCAACTTTGCTCGAGCTTCCATTCTTTTCTCCATCTTGAGTTTTGAAAACATTTCTTCTTTGTCACTAAGTCTCAACACTTAGCCATTTTCTTGCAACTTTTCTTCCTTCATGATTTATCATCTTGGACTATTTGCGTCATCACTTTAAGTCATCATCGTTTGGTCTCGACATTCCTCCAGCCAACTTCTGCCTTCTTCATGATTCTTCATGCCTTAGCCAAATTTTCAACCCATCTTCCTCAAGGGCGCATCATCTTTGAGAAATTCATTTCATTAGTTGGGTCATTGACGATTTTGATTTTATTCATCTCTGGCTCAAGAAGATTATCTTCACGAAGAATTTGAGCAAATTCACCTAGGCAGTTCCTTTCAAATTCATCGTCTGGAGGATTTCACCTTGAAAACACATTTTCTTCACTTTGCCTTAGAAAATTTTAAAATTTTCCTTAGGAAAATTCATTGTTTCAAGTGCCGATCAAATTCTACATCCTGAAGGCTTCGGCGAACTGTGGAAGACATTGAAATCAACTTCTCATCGGAGATCTTCAATACCCAAAAGAAAATTCTCTTTAGAATTTGTCAAATTCATGGGTGTACAACGAATGGGTTCATTTAATTTTTTGAATTTTGCACCTTGGAAAAAATAATTTTTAACAAATTTAATCCCGTTCTTCATATCTGTAGATGATTCTTGTTGCTCTGACTTGAAAATTTTTTTATCAACCTGTGCAGCTGGCATCTTCTGACTTCATCCTTGGCAATTTTGTTCGTGCCTTAAAAAAAATTTCACCACCTTAAAGGTCTTAGGCATTTTTCCTAAGGAAGAACATTTGTGCCTTAGAAAACTTTTTAATCACTTAGCACAGGAACATTTTGAATTTTGCCTTAGAAATTTTTTATTCATTCTCCAATTCATTCTTCCTGTGAAGAAATTTTATCTACTCAGAGAAATTTTCTTTTAAATGCCTCGAGAGCACATATCATGCCATGGAGGATATTTTACTTTCAATGCCCAACATATTTTATTCACACCACCCTAGGCGCACTTCACACTTGAAGGGGATATCTATTTCCACGCCTTAGCCATTTTATTTCACCACCTTGCAAGCTTACCATTTCCAATGCCCAAACAATATTTACCTCCCCTCTATGTACCTAGGGCGCATTCAACACCTTGAGGAGGATATTTCTAACTTCAACACCTAGCATTATTCATTCTTCAATTCCACCTTGTTGACCACTTTTCACTCCATATTCTTCATATGGCACATATCTCATAGGCAAGAGGATAAACTTTATTTCAACGCCTCCTTTGACTTTCTCCTCTTCTTGGCGCATTTTAGATAGTGTGAAGGATAAAGCTCATTCAAACGCCTTTTACTTGTGACTCTTGAGCTTCTTCATTTTTGTCCTCACATGCCCTTATTTGGGCGCATTTTGGCATGGGAGGAGGATAAAACATTTGACTTTCTTTGACTTGAGAGGTGGGCGCATTTTCAAGGTGGAGGTGGATGAAGTTTGTTGACTTTCCTTTGACTCATTTGCTGCATGGGGGCATTTTGATGGGTGAGGAGGATAACTTCAACACTTAGAATTTTTTTAAACTTTCTCCTTGAGGGTGGGCGCATTTTGCCTAGGTAGGTGGATGAAGTTTATACTTAGAATTTTTTTTCATGCTTGGCATTACCTTGAGGGCGCATTTCAACATAGGAGGTGGATGAAGTTTGTTGACTTTCCTTTGACTCATTTGCTGCATGGGCGCATTTTGGCATGGCTGAAGGATGAACTTCTATTTTAGAAAATTTCTAACTTTCACCAGCTCTTCCTTGGGCGCATTTTAGCTAGGTAGGAGGATTTTCTCATACTTAGTAATTTTTTCATCACATGCTGGAGATGAAGGCGCATTTAGGGGGGGCTACAGGATGAGATTCATGCCTTAGCCATTTTTCTTGACCTCTGCCAGCTTCTCCATGCCTGCTATTTATAGTAAGTCCTTCAATTCTTGCATCTCTGAAGCTCGGAATGATTTGAAATTTTGAACGCTGGATTCTCACGACTTCATCAACCTGTTGACACTACTATTTCAGGGTGGCCTGCTATTTTTAGCCCATTTCTGAAGGCGGTTTTCTATTTATAGTAACTGCTTGCTTATGATATCTCCACAACTTCGTTTGCTTTGAAATTCAAATGATGTGCTCCTCACCACATGACCCGCCTGCTGACATCAGCGCATGCAACTGATTTGCTATTTTTAGCATGTTTCCAAAATGACTTACTATAAATAGTAAGTGCTCCGTTTGATTTCAAATTTTACCAGCAGATAGCTTGAAGGATGTTGATCGAGGTGGTTTACACCGTTTTTCGAAAATTCTGACTTTTTACGCCTCTTTTTCGGTCCTGAAGCTGGAAACCCTAATTTATTCTACGTGCATATCAAATGACCTCTGTTTGTCCTCGTTTCTGCTGCATTGCGATCTGCTCGTGATTCTGAAGTGCTAGGAGGCGGCTTCGGGATGCACCTGCTAAAAATAGTAAGTTCCCAAATGAGTGACCATCTTCGTTTGCATGTCACATCATCGCGAAGCTCTCGAAAAACCCATAAGGAATATGCAAACATGCAAAGAAAACCCTGACATGCAAACCCTAAAAATAGCCTCTGAAGGCTGAACTCTGAAAGTTGTCATCTCTCTTCGCATGTTATACTGTCGCGAAGGTCTCTGAAAACCCAGAAGGAATCTCCAGACATGCGTTGAAAAACTCTGCATCTAAGCCCCGAAATCCGCCTCGGAAGCTGGACTGCTAAAAATAGCAAGTTGTCCGTTTCAGCTCAAATTTTGCCAGTGAGCAGCTTGATGTATTCTGAATGCAGTGTGACAGTTAAAACTCTGAAAGCGTCGAGAAAATGTTCCAAATTTCACACTTACTAAAAATAGTAAGTAGCTTCTAATAATGGAAATTTTATGCATGATCCTCGAAAAAGAGGAAGAGGGCTTTAAGAAAGAAAAGAGAATTTTGGATGGAATCATATCGAAGAGCTCTGGGTCAGAGGCGAACAAGGTATTGTGGAACAACTGCATTGGAAGCAAATCGTGCCAGGTTCTCTTCATTGCTATGCCTTCTTTTAATTTGATTGTAAAAACTGCAGTAGGACATGTTTTATCCCCTGTTTAGAGTGCAAACATCTGTGAAATTTTTCCAAATTCGTTTTGAAATCTGGGTATCAGCTTACTACTCTATGTTGCAATTATAGAATACACATTCCTTCTTCAGAGTTAGGGTTTTCATTCTGTGGCAAGTCTGCATTTTTCTCAAGTGCAATTACAATTATATGTCTCCATATCTGGTTTGTTTAAAAATTCTGTCATCTAAATAAAAACCAAAATGTCTTGAGATAAATCCGAATGCAGTTTATACTGGGCGAATGTCTTTCTTTTTTTTCTTGAGTTTTGAAATTGCTAAGGGATTAATTCCCTTGCCCTCCCCATGGGAAGGTCGTGGACTGTGGGAGGCTCGCGCCCTCCACAGGCCGCGGCCTGTGGAGAGGGCGCGAGCCCCTCACAGCCCGCCCCCTCCCCATGGGAGGGGCAAGGGCTTTCCTGAGCCCTTTTGGTCGCTCAATGCCAGTAAGGAAACCATGTAAAATACCCTGTTCTGTGTGCACGGCCAGTGAATTCATTGCACAGATTTGAAAACCAGAATTTCTTATTTCGAATTATACACAGCTGAACATGAATTTCTACACACACACACACACACACATATATATATATATGTATACATATACAAATTGACTGCACATACATACATATATATATATATATATATATACATATATAAATAGATACCCATGCATTATGAAGCAGGAAACTCATATCCAGAAAATAGTATGAACTCTGTTGATTTTGTGCCAAATACAAATTGAAACAGGAAACTCTTTTCCAGAAAAGTAGTATGAATTCTGTTGAATATACACAAATATCTTTGAATTGTTAAACCTGAAGCAGGGACAGAAATGTCTTGAAAAGCCATGCAACAGAAAGTAGTATGAATTCTGTTGAATATATATAAATATCTTTGAATTGTTAAATCTGAAGCAAGGACAGAATTGTCTTGAAAAGCCATGTATCAGAAAGTAGTATGAATTCTGTTGAATATATACAAATATCTCTGAATTGCTAAACCTGAAACAAGGACAGAAATGTTTTTGAGACACCATGTAAACTGGAAAGTACCTTGAATATGTTAAGAGGAATACAACATGAAATGTGAATGAAAGATTATCTTTCAAACCTCAGAATTTCTGAATAAATTGCATTGTATCAGTATATTATTTTTACTCTGTAACCTGTATTGAAATAGGGAATTAAAACTGTCAGTCAGCTTGAGCTTGGTAAGAATAGAAATGCATATTGAAAACAGAAAACACTGTTCTTACTATCAATTAGTGCACTGAAAATTATCAAGATATATATATATGTTCTTCTCAAAGGGACACTTACCAAAGAATAAATGACATCTTACAACTGAATTACAAAGAATGTTCTGAAAATTCACTTCTTTTAGAATTGATTGAATGATGGAAGCCTGTATGAAAATGTATTAAGTTTCTGTTAAGTATTTATTTTTACTTCACTATGGTAACTTCCGGGACAGGGTGCCGAAGGTGGGCAAACAGAGACGGTAGTATTACCTTTTCTAATTCTACCATTTACTTGTATTATTTTGCTTGGCCAAGCACTGTACCATTGAAATAGATGGATTGTTTATTTTAAAAGCCTAGAAATTTATTTGAGTCTCTGCCACCTCCTGTTGCAAGAAATGTGTTTATTTCTCATGTTAGAAATGCATATAGGCATCAGGCACGCATCGAGAGTTCCCTCCTGTTTTGCTGTTTCGGGTTGCTAGGCTCCTTTATGCAGGGCCGGGGATTCCTTCGAGTTAGGAAGGGACCCGGGGAAGTCATGGACTTCGTGGTTGGGCGGAAAAGGCGCCTGAATCACATTCTTGGCCCCAGCTCGCAAGAAGACCAAGGTGTCACGGCGGTTGGTGGTTCCAAGATTATTTGCTATTGATGTACTTATGTATCATTCAGATTTGGCTTGTGAAGCCATTGTAAATGTATATGCATTTTGACATTCTTGTTAAAAACTTGAAATGGAAGTATGTTTTGAAAGTATTTAATGTAACATTGATTTTGAGAGGTTAAAGTTTTATAACTTAGCATAGAAAAGATGTTCTATTAGAAGGATTGATTCCTCCAAGTGAGGTTGAATATATGTATATGAGGAAGTCATTGAAATACTTATGCTTTGACACATTACATTGATGATATTATTGTATGAAATGCAATTTAAATTCTCTTTATTTCATTTGGAAGTGTTATGAGAAATGTTGACTTTATGGAAACCTATTTATAATGGTTTGAATAAATTTAGAATACTCTTAATTTCTCTTTAATGCTGAGTTAAATGGTTTGGAAACACTCTTAATTTTCTGAGCGCTACATCTTGGTATCAGAGCCATAGGTTCAACACTCGGACCTTAAGACTTCTATGCTATAGGTTGCAATGTGAACCTGTTGATGACCTAAATTTCTAAGAGCATCGAGTGAATTAGCACCCTATCTTGGGTCGAAGATTTCTTTGATGAGTTGGAACCTCAATGAGTCTTGGATGTTTAAGTTGAGAACCAAGAAGATTAGACATGGAGTACTCATCAGTTTAGTGACATTTTCAAAAGAATCCTTAGTAGGAAAATGTCATGGACGAAGCAAGGATTGGAGATTGTACCTTTAAAAAAGGTTGAGATATTGTGATGGACATAACTGAGCCAAGATGGCTAAGACATGATGACAACCCGTGAAGTGATGATGTAGAATAGAGAAATATTGAGAAAAGAGGTCTCTTGAGGACATAAAGGGCGAATGACTATGATCTAAAAGGTTAAGTTACAAGGTTACTAGAGGTAAAAATAAAATATGCATATATTAAGACAAGTAGAAAGAACAATCACCTACGACCATTAATGATTAGATGATGCTTTAAGGAAGAAGAGAATCCAAGAAGGATGTATGCAATGGTAAAGGTATTTGATTATGAGTAAGCTGATTTTTAAGTGATGTTTGTTCTTTCCTAATCGGGATGTGTGTATGATCCTTGTGATCTTTAGTAAATGCAAGTTAAGCCTCCTTAGGAGTCTTTGATATGGTCCTAGGAGAAAAATTTTGTTCAGATAAGTTATCATTGTTAGCCTTATTGACAGGGCATGAGTTTTGATCTTGTGAGACCTTATAAGTCCTATATGTTGGATTTATATAAATGATATATTTACGAATATGCACTTTGCATATATTGTGCGAGTAATGCACTCCTGTTTGATTTATATTTGGTGTGAGTAATGCATCGTGTGAGTAGGCACTTTGCATATATACATGAACAATGTGAGAGTAATGCATCGTGTGAGTTAGGCACTTTGCATATATATACATGTATAATGTGCGAGTAATGCACTTATGATTATCTATGGTTAGTGCGAGTAAAGCGCTCAAGCTTGTTCTTCATACTATGTTAGAGACGGTATACTTACCTTGTGTGAGTGACGCACTTGAATAATTTTTGTTTTCATATCCCGTGTGTGTGTGTTTTGGCATATTTATTTGTGCGAATGAGAACTTCAGGTAATTAATGTGTGAATGTTGTAGTAATGCGTTATCCATATGAATGGTGTATATCTATAAAGTGGGAATTGGTAATTGCTTTTCATTGTGAATGAAGCATTTGGATACTTTGGGTTGTGGATGTTCGCTAGTGTTTGACCATGTGTGTCATTACGTGGCGATTGAAGTTCCCTTGAAAGGAATGCAATTTTTGTTGTTTGGCATCTTCAACGATGTTGGATGATGAAGTAGAATGGATCTCTTGTTTTGTGTGACTGGGTCTTAGATGACTCACTGTACACTATGATTGAATGTGCTCACTTACTTACCTCGGATTTTGAAACCTAGGTATGGTTGGGTATTGTACTCCCTCTCTGATGACTAGAGTTAGTCACGCAGTTCATATGTTATGTAATGTTACATCCCGAATTGTATAGCTATTAGGCTATTAGAATTGAATAAGGATTATGTGTTTGTAAAGACAATTCTGTGAATGAATAAAGATGTGAATCACCTTGTTTTCAATATGAGCTTTTGATCGTGTCATTCTTGTGTTATTATTTGATGTTAATCATGGTGAAAAACGTACATAATGTGATTTATGTGTGATGTTTTTATATCTTATGAAATTTATATGTATTGCTAATTTTGTGAGCAATTGACTGCCGTGAGTTTATAATTTTGAATGCAGGAATGAGATCCAGTCCTCAAGACAGAGGGGGAATATCACTTGGGAGAGGGGTATTGGTCGTTTGACCGGTAAAGTTAATCAGTTGAGCATACACACACATTATGAACAGTACATAGAGAAACAGGTCAGATAAGTTAGACATCCATAGGCTTAGGAGTAAGATTTACTTCCCTATGCTTTATATGATGTGATTGAATGTTAATCTGACTTTACTGTGAATCCCTGTGAATGAACGTAAATGAAATGAATATGATGCAGGTCGAATAGGTACGTGTACACATGTATACACTGTATACACATATATAAATGTATAAACATATCAACACGTATGTACGTAAGCAGATGGATATGCTCGTACATATGTATCGACATGTATATACGCATACATATGTATATACATAGAGTACATGTAAACATGTTTACACGTACACATTCAGCCTGGTATCTTGATAAATGATATTCAAGTATTATTATCTGAAGGATTTAATTATATATTTATATATGATATATATATATATATTAATAAGGAGATTATTAATATATATAAATATTAACACATAAGAAATGTATAAATAATAATAAATTTATATATTTTATTAATTAAATGTGTTAATATTAAATTAATATTTATTTATATGTAAATACGTTTATATAAAAATAAATATTAATGTTTAAATTAACACAATAATAAATAAAGTATATAAATAGAAATTCGCATTTTGTAAAAAGGATAGAAATTCGCATTTTGTGAAAAGGATAGAAATTCGCATTTTTTGGAAAGGATAGAAATTCCCATTTTATTATTTTGAAAGCAAAAGTAATTTTGATAGCCGTATGAATCATTTAAATTTTTCAAAATACAAGGCAAAAGTGGAAAAAGTCAAATTTATGAAATAAATAGAAAAAAAAAAATGAAATGAAGAACTTGCCGTGAAAATGGCGGAACTCCTGCACAGCTGGGAATGGGAGAAGACAATGTCAAGGGTTTAAACCAGAAAATAGCGATTAAAAGCTGAGCTGGGTCGATTTATAACTTAACCTAAAACGCAGCAAAAATATCATGAAGAATTCTGACGCCTGGCAGAAAAACGTGACAGTGAATTTCGTTTTGCTTTCAAGTTGAAAGATTCTTCGAATTGCTGGCTGTAAATGAGTCGATTCATCATAAAAGATCATGACTAAAGGATTGGATGCATGGCAGGTAGCACTTTGACTGAGTAAATAGTGAAATTTGTCAATAAGCATGCCCAGAAATGGGGAAAACGTTTTAACTGCGGCCTATAAATACCACACAAACTTTCATTCGAAAACATTCCTGGCTTTCTGATTTCTGACGTTTTTAGAAAGAGCTTGTCACTGCAAATTTGAAAGCAAAATATTGTGAATTTATGCTAGTTGTCTGTTCAAAGTGTTTTAATGAGTGCTGAGTATTCTCAGTTATAAATTATTGTGAGATTGTGATTTGGGAGAATTTCTGCTTAAAGATACTGTTGGCTAAGAGCAACAATAGAAGACTTCTGGAGAGGCATTACTGGAAAAAGGAGCTTAAAACAGGCATGGTTCTGGATTTAAGTTTTAAACTTTAAAAGTTATTTCCTTACTGTCTTATATTGCTGACTGTGTTAAACTGGAAATAAAGAATTATGGCAGTAATCAATCATTTTTGATAATCTTAAATTGCATGATGAATAAAAGAATTTCTTCTTATGCATGGGAAAAAGATAGGAAATGACAATGTGGTTAAGGGAATTAGCTTAATACAGTTCATTATGTTCATTTTTAGTTTTAAAAGATTAAAATGGAATTTGGAATTTGAATAAAAGGAATTCAAGGGGTTTAGAATGATTTAGTAGAAATGGAAATTTTGGGAAGAGAAAGAATTCTATTTGGTTATATGCATTGATAGGGAATAATATGCATTGCACTTCAAGACTGTCTTTTGTGTATGATAGTTGATTGGTAGTAATAAATGATTGAAGTTCTAAACTTGTATGATCTCCGTATATGGAGAATACGTAGAGTATGTAATAATTTCTAGGAACGAAATGATGTTTAAATTAAAGTGTAATCCTAGCTTGTGTTATTAGGTTAACATTAGGAAGCTCTCTCCTAGGATAAAGAATTCCGGAAACAGGAGATAGGATAGCAAACACTTGCTTAAAAACTCATTTCTAGTAAACTGTTTGAGGTAGGTAGTCTGGGGTAAACTGAACCCACTGAAGGACACAACCTACGCGTAGAGTAAGGTAGCCTAAGGCAAATCGGCCCTGAGTAGTGTAGTGATAGATGACTTATCAGTCGTTTACTGAATCAAACACTATGGCCATAGTAATGTAATGTACCTACATCCTCTTTGTTTAGGAAGATGATTACATTGTCAGTTCACAGTGATCCAAAACACATATACTAGGTTGGGATTGTAAGGCACAAGAATCTAGTAATGTAGGACACGACACTATGCTCAGTTGGTTAACGGAATCGGTCACTCAACCAATCTCTTCGACGAAGGGAGGGCCATTCATTGAAAAATGAATGTGCGGGGGACCACATTATTAGTCCGTGGTTGGCGGAAAAGCACCCGAGTGATATTTCTCCTCCACAACCTGACAACCGAAGAACCAAGATTTGCAAGGAAGAACCTGGACCGTCTTTCTTCTATTTGTGCAAAAGCTTTTTAAAGCTGTGTATGTATTCTTATACTCTGTTATTCAAATGAAAAGTTAAAGTTATTTAAATTGGAAAAGTTTGAAATCATATTTAGATGTACTTTATTTCAAAAAGAAAAGAAAAATTTTTGTTATGTTGTTGTTTACTCGTTTACTTTGGTTTAAAGTTGTAAAAGATGGAGAAAAAAATTTTATCGTAGATGTCGGGTCGTTACATGTGGTATCAGAGCTACCAGGTTTGTACTCTGGAACCTATGAGCTCACTTATCCTTCCAACATAAATCTCATGTTGTGAAAATACTTGTGTCAGGATGGTGCGTATCAGAATGACAGCACGAAAGTCTGTTATCGGAAATGAGCGCTACCTGAAGGCCAAGAAGGAAAAAGAAGCTATCGTTAGAACTATCCAAGGAACCAATTATGACAACGCAATCTGGTTGAGCGATACAGAAACCTTCAGTCATGCACTTTCTCGAATCAGTCTTGAGAAGAGAAAGATGAAGATGGAAACAATGTATAACTACCTTCCTGTAATGCAACCTGAGGAATCTGATATGTTACCACTCTCCAGAGATATGCCATCCGAAGAAAGTACAAATCTTGCACTTGTCTTTAGAGATCCAAGGGTTCAACCTTTAGCTGAGATTATTGAAATTTCTTCGAGTAACGAGTCTGAAGGCTATACACCTAAGACACCACCTATGGAGAAATGGTCTCACGAACAAATGTCTGCAAACATTGTTGATGAGCACCATAACGACATTGCTTTACGCAATTATGTATCGGACAATAAATCCGAAGGATACTACCCATTTTGGGATAGGTATGAACAAATTAGAGATGAGGAAAACGAAAGAGAACAACAATTCTCTCAATCCGTAGGATACACCCCCTTAAGTTACGAATCTGAGAGTGAATCTTACTCTCCCCTTGACTTTTTGAAAAGTCCTTCTATGTAATCATCGGAATATTAATTCCTATTATATGAATAAAACGATGTTTTTCATCAATTATGTCTATTATAAACTTTGTTGTTTATGTGCATGTGTTTTCTTTATAAGAAAATAATTTACTTCAAAGAAAAATGGTAGTAAGATTAACATGAAATAAATATTCAGGTTAGACAAATCTCTTAATAATGGTGAGAACTTATGAAAGATCTCGAAGCAATCCTGGAACTAGTCGTGAAGGTGAACAAGAATCAACAGGAATGGAAGCCAAGCTGGATCAAATTCTGGCAAGATTGACCAATCTTGAAAAGGAAAAAGAAGTTGAGATACCAATTGTCAATCATGAAGAGGAAAGCTCTTCGCATGGAGAAGACATTAATCATGAAAAAGAGAAATCTCCAACTTTGTCAATTGAGAAAAAGAAGAAACAAGTATCCACAGAATTATCAAAAGATATGAAAAAGATATATCCTCCTAAGTTTGACGGAAGTGCTGGAGGAGATGAAGCAGAAATATGGTTAGTACAAATGGAAAAATACTTTGAAATAAGAAATTATGACGAAGTTACTAAGGCAGCTTGGGGCGCATATCAGTTAGCAGGTGAAGCTTCTAACTGGTGGATGAACAAGAAAATGGAATTGAATATAAGTTCGTGGAAATTGACATGGAATGAATTTGTTGAAATATTCCGAAAGAGATGGCTACCCCAACTCTTTTATGACCAAAAATTGACTGATTTTGAAGAATTGAAGCAAGGAAACATGTCAGTACATGAGTACTGGGAGAAATTTACTAGGCTTCTTCGCTATGTTCCTATATACCATAAGGATGAACGTTTTCGTATCAGAAAATTCATCTTAGGGCTTAATGGAAAGATTGGTGGAGAGGTTGATATGCATGGACCAACAACTATGGAATTGGTTTATGAAAAAGCTCTTAAACAAGAACAGAAACTGAAGTCAGACTTTGCAAGGCAAGAAAGAAAAGAACACAAAAAGGAGGCTGAAGTTTTCAATAAAACAAATTCTAAAAAAGAAGAATCTTTACAAGGTGTTGCTAAATCAAAGGGGAAAAGATTTCGCTATGGTGGAAAAGATTTCAAAGGTGATCGCAAGAGAAGCAATACTAACACTGGCAACGTTAATAAAACCACTGCAAGTTCAAGCAAAACAGAAGAAACTGTTGTGAAAAGAGGTCCAAGGTCGGGGTGTTTTATTTGCAAAGGAGATCACTATGCAAATGAATGTCCCAATAAGACTTCAGGAACTCAATCTCAAGGCAATGCATTACCAAGTCAGCAAGCAATGTTTCAACAGAGGATTCACGCCGCTGTTGATGATCGCCAAGCTGAATATCAAATAACGCCAATTGAGACACCAGGTACTTTATTTGGTTTGCCTATTTCTATTTTGATTGATACTGGTGCTACTGAAAACTTTATTTCTCCTAAGATAGCAAATCAATTAACTAGAAAGGCAGGACACATGGCTAAGTCATGGAGTGTTGAATATGCAAACAACACAAGAGCAATGGTAGAGCAATGTCTGTTTGAAGCTAAACTTGAGCTACCTAGTTTCTCAACCGAAGTCAATCTTTATGTTGCCCCACTAGGATCCTATGATGTTATTTTAGGAATGAACTGGTTATGGAAACACAGAGCCATGGTAGATTGCAATACCAAAACAGTTGAATGTCTAGACGACTATGGAAATCCAGTCAAAATTCAAGGAATACCAAGAGAAATAAAAGTCAGAAAGATATCAGCAATGCAACTTCTTAAAGCTAAGAAGAAAGGGTGCAAACTCTTTGCAGTAAAAATAGAAGATCTTGAGTACGAAAATGAAAATTTTGATTTTCAAAGTCAGCAAGAATTAGAAGATGGAGAAATTGAGGAAAGTGGAAAGACAGATATGGAAAAATATCCCATTTTAAAGAAATTTTCTGATGTTTTTCCTGAGGAACTACCGGGTTTACCACCTAAGAGAGTATTTGACTTTTCCATTGATCTAATTCCTGGAACTGAACCCATTTCTAAGGTACCATACAGAATGACTGCTACAGAACTCATGGAATTGAAAGCACAATTAGATGAGTTATTGTCAAAAGGATTGATAAGACCAAGTGTTTCACCATGGGGAGCACCTGTAATATTTGTCAAAAAGAAGGATGGAACTTTAAGACTGTGTATAGACTATCGTATGCTTAATAAGATTACGATTAAGAATAAGTATCCTCTACCCCGCATTGATGATCTTTTTGATCAAATGAAAGGAGCAGCAGTGTTTTCAAAAATAGATTTAAGATCTGGATACCATCAGCTGAGAATTAAGGATGAGGATATCTTCAAAACAGCTTTTAGAACACGGTATGGACATTATGAATTTACTGTATTACCTTTTGGATTGACAAATGCACCAGCAGCATTCATGAACCTCATGAACAGTGTATTTAGAGATTATCTGGATAAGTTTGTTCTGATTTTTCTAGATGATATTTTAATTTATTCTAGAAATGAAGAACATAGTAAACATCTGGAGATGGTTTTACAAAGATTAAGAGAGCACAAACTATATGGGAAACTATCTAAGTGTTCATTCTATCAGAAAAAGGTTCATTATCTGGGTCATGTCATTTCAGCAGAAGGAATATCAGTAGATCCAGCTAAGATAAAAGCTATAGTACAATGGCCTGTACCCAAAAATGTGTCTGAAGTAAGAAGTTTTATGGGTTTGGCGGGATATTACAGAAAATTTGTGGCAAATTTCTCAAAGATCGCTTTTCCTATAACATCATTACAAAAGAAAGGAAAAAGATTTGAATGGAATGAGAAGTGTCAAAAAGCATTTGACCTACTCAAAGAGAAATTGACTACCATACCTATTCTTAAGATACCTGATCCTGAAGGAAACTTCATAGTCATAACAGATGCTTGTGGAGAAGGATTAGGAGGAGTACTAATGCAGGATGGAAAAGTAATTGCTTATGAATCTAGAAAGCTTAAACCATATGAAATTAATTATGCTTCGCATGATTTAGAATTGGCAGCTATAGTTCATGCTTTACAAATGTGGAGACATTACTTGCTAGGAAGACCCTTTGAGCTTAAAACTGATCATAATGGTCTTAAGTATCTCTTTACTCAACCAAACCTTAATGCTAGGCAAAGAAGATGGTTGGAGTTGATAGCAGATTATGACTTCAACATTAACTACATCAAAGGAAAAGAAAATCGAGTAGCTGATGCGCTAAGTCGAAGACGTCATATCTCTTCGATAGTTGCAATTCATACCGATTTTAAAGAGCAAGTACTTCAGAAAAGCATGGATGATGAGTACTATTTACAAGTAAAACAAGCACTAGAAGAAAATCCACAAGATTCCAGATATGAAGGCTTTCAATTTGAAACCAATGGATTGTTGAGGTACAAAGATAGAGTGTACGTACCTGAAAACAAAGAATTAAGAAATCTAGTATGGAAGGAAGTGCATGAAGCACCTTATTCTGGTCATCCTGGAGTGACGAAAATGATGGCAGATGTTAAACCTTTATATTTCTGGAAAGGAATGAAAAGAGATGCAACTAATTTTGTAGCAAGTTGTCTTGAATGTCAAAGGGTAAAAGCTGAACATCATCATCCTGCAGGATTGTTGTATCCGCATGAAATACCAGAATGGAAATGGCAAATAATTAGCATGGATTTTGTACAAGGACTACCTATGTCTAGGAATAGACATAATGCTATATTAGTGGTAGTGGATCGATTAACAAAAATGGTGTTGTGACCTTTTCACACATCGCCCCATTCAAGATGGGGACCCCCTAATTTTTGCTGCGTTCCGGTCTTTTGGCTTGGGTTTTCTTCCCTCTCTCGCTCTGTCTCTTTTCTGGTGTCCGTCTTTCGGGGGGTGGCGTCCGTCATTGAGCTTTAGCGTAATATTGGCCAAGTCTGAAATTAGGGTTTTGAACTTTTCTGGTCAATTCAAGGTCAAGTAAAGTGAGTAAATTGAAAATTGAATTTAACATTGTTGTCAGCAGACATCCAGCAGGCTTCCAGCCAGTTTTCATCGAATTCTGAGGTACTTACTATTTTTAGTAAG
>VDFB02125940.1:0-20299 GCA_007258455.2 Sequoia sempervirens
ATCCTGGCGTTTATGTCTTGATGCGAGCGTGGTTTTGCTACATTAAATTGGGTAAGCTAACATTGTAGTCATCTTGACCTTCATGTCTTTGATGCTCATGTTAGAATCTTTCCACATTTCAAGCTGATATAAATCCATTCCTTATCTTCATAGTTCGCGTTTGTGACTAGTGATGATTGTGTGATTTTTTGATGTCCATTAATAATGGCCAATGATGAAAATAAGTTCTCTTACATTCTCTAATGAATGATGAACACACAAAAACCTATATTACCCTATTGCAAGTACACCTTTGCATTTTCATGTAGCTTGCATTATTTAGACTTCATGTTAATTTGCACTTTTAGGCTGTATTATGGGTTTGAGAGGGTTTCCTTCATCTTTCTTGTGGATTTTTCATCAACTGTGATCACATTCTTCATTTCCTTATCTTCTTTCGTGATCTCAATCGAAATTCCCTATCTTAAACAGTTGATTGATTTTGATGCATCCTCTTTATTGAGGCAGATTCTCTTCCTTCTCTCCATTTCTTTCCATTTCTTCCAAACTTCTATCTTCCATTCGATTTCACCCCACTTCTTTTCTTCTCATTCAACCTTAGGGCATAATTTTCTTGCTGATCTACACGGGTTACGTGATTCTTATATTTTTCATCTTACATCAAGAACCTTATCTTTTGTTTGATTTGATCAAATTTTTCAATTTATTATTTCTCCTCTATCTCATTTCGATTTCGATCCGCAGGGGAGTACCTATCAAACTTCAATCCTTGATTCAACTTTATCAATTTATCAATTGCTTCTCTTGGGGCAACCTTGCTTGAGATTCTTATCTCTCACTTTGGATGTGATCCCGAATCGACCTCATGTTCAAAGGCCTTTTGTTTATGTTTGTCCAGATGTGATCCCGAGTCGACCTCACATCTGAGTTGTTTTGTGATCCCAAATCGATCTCACATTGCAACTTCATTCTTTGACTACATGTGATCCCGAGTCGACCTCACATTAGTCAAAGAGGGGCAAATGTATGCAACCTAAAATGGTCACCTAGACTTTGGGCCCCATTTATTTAATTTGTCAACATCAACTTTCTGAATCAATGATTGTCGCATTTTCAAATCAAATTTCTTAATCAATTCATAACTATTTCAAATGTTTCAATTTTCCCTAAGGTTTGAATGCTTCATTAATGTTATTTAATCAAAAGAAATAAATCCTTTTTAATAAATAAATTAATGTTATTTAATTGAAGTTAATCTTTTAAAAAAGGGGTAAAATTTTATTGAAGATCAGAAACCAGAATTACATCCAAGCCCAGGGCCAAAGCCCAGAAAGAACATAAAATGCCAACAGACCACGAACCAAATCATTCAGCACCCCTAGTATCCTCAGCAAGAACCCTCCCCAAATCCGAGCTGAGCTCAGGAGGGATTTGAGCCCAATCATCAATCTTCCAATCCACAAGATGCTCTGAAGCCCATTTGGCCAAACAGTCAGCCGACCTATTCCACTCCCGCGGTATATGGACAAAAGACACTCTCTCCATCAGAGACCCAATCTGCAAAATCTGCTGAACCAGAACCGCCAACTGCCAATTTACCTCCAAACTCCTCCCCTTATTCAGTAAGTTAATCAGAACCTGAGAATCAGATTCACAAATTACCCTACGCCACCCCAGCTCGTAGGCCCTCCTCAAAGCATAAAGAATCGCCCAACCTTCCATAAAATTAATAGTCTGTGTCCCCATATGAATGGAGAAAAGGAACACCACCGAACCCGAGGAATCCCGCCCAACCCCTCCAACCCCAGCTGGGCCAGGATTTCCCCTAGACGAACCATCAGTATTAACCTTCAAGGTTCCCGCAGGGGGAGGAACCCAGGACCCCTGCCTCTGCACCCGCTGCCTCACACGACTATCCTTCCGTCCACAAGAGGCCAACGGGGAAAACCCTTGTATACCCAATCGGGCCACCACCTCAGCATCCTTCTTTTCCAAAGGCAGCTCCACATCTCCTTTGGCTTGGATAGTCTCCTGGACCATCCCAAGAATTCTGCACCACACCTGTTGAACTTGCAACACTTCACCCCGAAAAATTCTCCTATTCCTTTCAAGCCAAATCTGCCACAGCAAAAAAATTGGGCCAGCCAACCACACATCCTGCAAAAAGGAAGCCCTCGAGGGAGGCCTGCCCAAGCTATTCCAGAACTCAACTAAAGAGGAGGCATGGATACAAGGATTTCCCCAAACATTCCACCAGAAATGCCAGAGTTGCAGGGAGAAAGGACACCGGAAGAAAAGGTGCGAAGAGTTTTCCTCACCTTTCCCACACATCACACACATAGACGGTCCCTGAAAGCCACGCATCTGAATCTTGTCCCAAGTCAGGCACTTGTTCCAAGCCAAAATCCAAGCAAAGCAATTACATTTCGGCCAAGAAAACTTATTCCAAACCTTCTTCCACCACGAAACTTCCTCCCCCTCAAACCTTTGAGAGAATAACCTCCGATATCCAGACGCAACCGTGTAGTGCCCCTTTGGATTAGGAGACCAAGCAAGAATATCCTTGTCCCTTAAAGGATTACATTGTCTGGTCAGAAGAATACTATGAAGAAGCCTACAATCCTCTTCCATGCCCATAATCGGCCACTCCTCAGGAGTCATCCATCTAGAACTCACAAGTTGGCCCTGGTATGAAATTACCTTAAAATCACTTACCCGTGTCCAGCCAACATCCTCGAATCTCCTACTCAAAGCCATCAATTCAGGGAACTGAGAAAGGATGGGAGGGTACCCATCCCAGGAATCGTACCAAAATTGAACCTCCATCCCCCTCCGACAAATCCAAAATAAACCATCCTTGATAAGCCTCGCTCCCTTCTTGAGGGTAGCCCAAACAGCTGAGCCCTTACCTAACAGGGGATAACGAGGAATATCCTCTCCAGGAGTACTCTGAAGGTACTTATAGGACAGAATCCTAGCCCAAATCCTATCCTTCTCAGTGCACCATCTCCAATAAAGCTTTGCTGCCAACGCTGTCCCAGCCAGAGAGGAATGTCTCAACCCCAAACCCCCAAGCTGCTTAGGATAGCAAACAGTATCCCACTTAACCAAACTCCACTTGGAAGTCATCACGCTACCAGCCCATAAAAACTGTCTTGCCAAAGAGTCCAACTCATTAACAAAACCCATCGGAGCCACCTGAAGCATACACCGATAAATAGGGAGAGCCTGGACCACGGATTTCAACAATTGCACCCGCCCAGCAAAGGACAACCACCGATTGGTCCAATGGGTAACCTTCAAACGAAATTTATCCAGAATAGGCTGCCATGACTCCCTCGATAATCTGC
The DNA here is from genome assembly GCA_007258455.2 of Sequoia sempervirens. Lineage (NCBI taxonomy): Eukaryota > Viridiplantae > Streptophyta > Pinopsida > Cupressales > Cupressaceae > Sequoia > Sequoia sempervirens. The sequence continues at coordinate 3,351 of VDFB02125940.1, forward strand.
CCACCGAGATAGGAACCCCAAGGTAGGACATAGGAAGGGACCCAATCTGAAAATGAAGAATTTGTGCAATTCGCCTCTGTATAGGATTTGGAGTATTAAAGAAATAAATGGAAGACTTATCTTCATTGATTGCTTGACCTGAGGCCTCAAGATACATATCCAACACCCGCCGAATATTAGTAGCCTCCCTAATAGTAGCCATCCCCATCAAGGCAGTATCATCCACAAACTGCAAGTGGGACGAAGGAGGTAAGTTGCCACCCCACCGCCACCCCTGAATGAGCCCCAACTCCACTTGGCTCCTCAGAAGGCGCCCCAAGCCTTCCACAAGCAAAATGAAAAGGTAAGGGGAAAGAGGATCACCTTGTCTTATCCCACATGATGCCTCAAACAACTCCGAGTGCATCCCATTAGATAACACAGAGAAAGAAACAGACGTGATACAACTCATGACCCATTGGATCCAATCTTCCCCAAAACCGAAAGTAGCCAGGATCCTCTGAAGAAAAGACCATCGGACTCTGTCATAAGCCTTTGCCATGTCCAACTTGATAAACATAGCCTTAGCCCTAGAGTTAGCCATAGAATGGATGGTCTCAATAGCCAAAACAATACCATCCAAAATCTGCCTGCCTTCCACAAAACCACTTTGCTCCTCAGATATTAGTAATGGCAACCACTTTTTCAGCCTATTCACAATCAGCTTTGAGATAATCTTATACACCACATTACACAAGGATATAGGCCAAAAGTTTCTCATCCTATCTGCTCCATCACACTTCGGGATAAGAGCCAGGAAAGTGGAATTCAGAGCCTTTAACATCTGCTTATTCCGTTGCGACTCCTTGACCACTTCTAATAAATCCAACTTGATGATCTCCCAAAACTCTTAGAAGAACTCAACCGGGAAACCATCAGGGCCAGGGGCCTTTCCTTTCTTCATGTGGAATATCGTCCCCTCTAATTCTTCAAGAGTGATCTCCCCCATAAGATCCCTTCTCATCTCCTGAGACACCAATTGGGGTATGCAAGAAAGGACCTGTGCCTCCCCCACCACACTCCCCTGCAAATCCTCTCTAAAAAGGGTAGAAAAATAATGGACGGCCTCATCAGAAATACTCTGAAAAGAATTCAACCTCTCTCCCCCATCTGAAATCAAAACAGGAATAGAGTTACCATGCCTCCGCGCCTTCACCGAATTGAAGAAAAAGGCAGAATTTTTATCCCCCTCCTGAAGCCAGTCAATCCGAGATTTTTGTTTCCAAAAGATCTCCTCCCGTAATTCCCACTCCTCTAGAGCTTTCAAAGCCCTAGATTCCTCCTGCAATAGAGCCTCAGACACCCCATTCTCCCTCATCAACCTCGTAATACCATCCAGCTTAACTTGTGCAACAGACTTGGCCTTAAAAATATTCCCAAAACATTGCTTATTCCAACGTTTAATCTTATATTTAACAAATTGAAGAAGCTTAGTAAAAACATACATTGACGTACCAAAAGAAGGTCTTCCCTCCTGCCACCACTGAGCAACATAATCATGGAGATCAGGGTCCCGAAGCCACATAAGCTGGAATTTAAAAGAGGGTTTATGGGTCCGCCCAACCATGCTGATAGAAAGCTTAATGGGCCAGTGGTCCGAACTCCTCCAGTCCAAAATCTCTGAGCAAGTAACCCACCTATCACCCACCCAAAAGCAAGAAACCATAAACCGATCTAGCCGCTCTGCAATACCATTTTCTCCTGAGCGTCGATTATTCCAGGTAAAGTGTCCATTACTTGGCTTGATATCAACAAGATTCAAAGCAGAAATATTATCCTGAAAGAGGAAAGCAGAAGCCTCCAATCTCATGGTACCCCCCCGCTTCTCAGCAATTTCAGTGATAGCATTGAAATCTCCCCCAATAATCCATGGCAAGTAAGGGTTCATACTTCGCACATACCTAATATTTGACCACAAAAGCTGCTTCCCCTGCAAATCAACAGGCGCATAAATGTTGGAGAAAAGTACTACTTCCCCCGATTCATAACAAGAGGCCACCATAGAGATAGAGGACTTGAAAGAAAACCACCAAAGGGGGCAAATCTTCTGAGGGTTCCATAAGCAAGCAACCCCTCCAGAGGCACCCAAAGCACCAATGCACTGGCAATCCCCATTCATCCAAAGCTTAGGCATAATACCCATCATACCATCCACCGAGAGCTTAGTCTCCTGTAAAAAAAGAATATCAGGACACTGACTTCTAACTAAATTCCGAACAGCTTTTTGTCGAGGGCCACTGTTCAAGCCCCTAACATTCCAGGATAGTACAATCATTTCAAAGGGCTGGTGAAGTGCGAGTCCAGAGTCTTAACTGACCCTGATTCCACCAAATTTTCCCCTATCATCTTAATCTTCTCCAGGTCCTTCTTCCTGCCCAACTTAGAACCTTTCTCCACTCCTCCTTTCTTAAAATCTTTTTGAAGGATGCCTAATTGAGGAGCCGTCTTATTGCTTTTTCCCCCCACCGAACCAGCTTTCTGTTCAGGGAAAGACCCAACCACTTTGTCTTTCACCACCACACTACCTGATTCTCTTTGAGCCTCTAACCTTAAGTCTGAGTCCATCTGCAAGGATCCCACTGCCTGAGGGGCCAGGGAAACCCCAGGGCTGCTCCCCTCTTGGCCAAGGCCTCCCCCCTCCAGCTCAGCACCCTGAACAACCGAATCCACTCCCAACTGATGACTTGCCAATTCCAGCTCCACCGGCTGCCCTTGCTGCTCCGCATCCAGCTTGCCCTGATCCAGATCAACCAACCCTGGATTCACCTCTTGCTGGCTAAGACCCTCCAACACCTCAAATCTGTTAAAAGAATCCTCATCCTGCCTCTCTTTCAAAGACCTTTTAAGCCCCTTATTCCTATTCCGAGGCTTGACAGGAAGAAAGCCATCCTCCCCAGGACCGCCCTCTTGGACAGGGCCTTTCCCCTTATCCATCCCCGAAGGATTCCTAGGTGGCAGAGAAGAATTAGTCTCCATAGGCTTGGCCCTTGGGCATCTACGCAGTAAGTGACCATACTCATGACACAACCGACATCTAAAAGGTAAAGTCTCATAATCAAGTTGTTGAACCCATGAGTAAGAGCCAGCACACACTTCTAAAGAATCTGGCAAGGGTTTACTTAAATCAATTTCCACACAGAAACGGGCAAATGTCATTACCTTTTTGAACTGTGTCTGTTGCGAAGAGCCAACAGGTTTACCAAGCATTGAGGCAAGTAAATGCAGAACATCCTCCCGCCAACACTCAACCGGTAACCTCGGCAATCTAACCCAAACTGGCACCCGACTAGGAATCTCCTCAGCCGGATTGAATCCTGCATGCCACGGCTTGATAAACAAGCCCACCTGGTTGTAAAAGTAAGGGCCTCCTTCGAAAACCTTGATTCTATCCACCATGCAGTCAAACGTGACCATGAAATAGTTATTAGCAAGGAGCCGTATCTCCATCTCTCCTAATGGCATCCAAGTCCTTCGGGCCCAGGTCTCCAAAAATTGCAATGAAATCTTCAGACCCAAAAATTTACAATACAACGAATGTCTTGAGTAGTACTCAATATCATCCGCGAGCATCTCCATCGGGATCACAACATTCGGCCTTTCCTTGCACCTTTCAAGACAGTCGTTAACCTTTGGGACACGAAACCCTCCTGACAAACCCGCCTCATTCTTATCCACATTCTGAGAAAAAAGAATATTATCGTGCAGACGAGACCCCGAAGGCAAGGGATGCGACCCAAGAGCAGATCGAAAATCCAGCTTAGGTCCCTCCCCCGAAGGCTCCCCAGACTCCATTGAGAAGAAAGAAACAGCAGCGGAGATCCAAGCCCTCAACGGACACGGGAGCCCAAGCTCCCACTCGAGGGAAAGCCCCCACACACACCCACCAAGGATTGGCTTCCACCAAACCCACAACACCACCCCTCGCAAGCTCCAACCTCAGACCCCACCACTCCACCACACCCCTCACCTTAGCACCCCACAGCCCCACTCGCAACCCCAAACTTCACCCCACCGCACCACCCCACACCACTCCATAGCCGCCACCCACGCAGCCCCAAACTTCACCCCACCACACCACCCCACACCACTCCACAGCCGCCACCCACGCAGCCCCACACCAAGAGGAAGGCGGCCGGACAGCGCCCGGTAGCCTTGGCCCCGCGCGCGGGGATGGCCAGCACCCACGCGGGGAGATCCCACCCACGTCGTCCCACCACCCGGTGGCGCGAGTCTGGCAAGACCACGGCCCCTAGAAGAATAGGAAAGCGTGCTGGGGCAGCGAGGGAAAACCCCAACCAAGGGAACTCACCCTCCCCGCAGTAGCGCCAGACAAAGTGATGGAAAAGCGAACAGGGCGCGAGCGCCCTAGCTCGGCTCACACCGGCCAGAAGACATTTTATTTCCCTTGAAGTTAATATTACTTAAATAAAATGGTGCTATTTTAATTAAATCTATTTTTTAATTAAATGGTACATTTTATTTTATTAATATTCATTTCTAAATTACATAATCTTATTTTTATTTTATTAAAAGAGATATTATCATCTTAAATTAAATAAAATAAATGAAATATCCTCTCAAGAATATCACGTGATGAAAAAAGAAACCATCGGAGTTAAAGGGAAAAAAACTAAAGAATTCCAATCAAGATTTTTTCTATTTTCTATTATCCCACATTGCTTAGATTTGCCTTCAATTCCACTTTTGCACTATAAAATGAGCCCTCTCATTCTCATTTCAAAAAAAAAAAAAGGATCGCAATTTTTACATTAGACTTATGCTACAAATTTTCTTGAGTTTTATCATTTGAGATTACACATTAGTTTGATTTTATAAGCATCTTAGTTTTAGAGCATATAGTTTAATATTACATTTTAGCTTAATCTTCATAGTAGATTAATTTGCAAAGTAATTCATTTATGGCATTGCATGTAGATCAATTTTTATTTCAATAAATTAGTTTGTTTATTGCATTTTACAGTCATTTAGATTAGTTTTCATTGTTGCATTGCAAGAACAAGATTCATGGAGATTGGCATTCTTGCTTCTCCTCTTTGAATCTCTCGTTCCGAGATTGTATTTGCAGGGGTAACAGGGTTAATCTGAGGGCCACAATATCAATCCCTGCTCTTCTCGGATAGAGAGCTGTGAATTGATTTGCAAGGACTCATTATTGAGTATCCTTGCATGCAAGGATTCACAGAAGTATAACATATTTTTAGTTATACAAGCATGAACAAGTTCTTAAGTGAATGTCTTGATAACCTTGAATCCAATGTATCCTTTTACCCATCCATGAAGTCACATAATTTTCCTACTATTACACCTCCTGATGACTTTGAATACCTACATCCTAAAACTCAAGTAGGACCTAAGATCCCTCCATGAAGTGGACCTAGTTCCTCTCAAAAAACACATTTTCAACCATTTTATGATCACAAAGTCACAAGAACTCCTATAAAAATTGAGAAACATATGGAAAAGGATTTACTATCCTAAGTAAACAAGGGTGTGACACAACAAATGATCATAACATTCATCAACTTATAAAAACAAAAACCAACATAAGAAAACACAACAGGACTAGGATATCAAGATCCTCTTGATGTTGATAAGCCTCCTTTTGAATATTGGAGACTTCGCAATAATGGTACAGTAATATTTGATTCTCCTCCTAACCAAGAATATCCTCCTTCCACATGAACAACCTTTATGTGATGTTGGAAACAAAGATGCTAGGATCCCCATGGGTCCTCTTCCTCCTTCCATTCATGAAAAAGGAGATTCTAGCAAATGAAAAAGACCTTATAAACTATAACAACTCAAGTTTCCTACTCATCCTCCACCTGAATGTGAAAGGAGACTTCAACTATTTTTAAAGAAAGGTCTCATACTCTTACCACCTATGAACAGGTTGGTCATCTGTCCTAAAGATTCTAACATACCATATTACAAATATCATTGTATTAGATTGGAAATTGAACCAAAGAATGTTAGTTATTGAAAGACATACCGGATAAGTATCACTTCACTGATACTGATTATTTCACCATCATCCCTAAAACAATCAAACTCCTTTCCTCATGCCATAGTTGTAGAATTATATTCTCACTATTGCATGATATTTCCCATCACACACCTTGGATCATTCTTACCCTACACTCACTGGGGGAAAGAAGTTGTTAGCCTTGTCCTTGTAATGCATTTGTCTTTTTCTCGTAATCATGTTATTCATCTTCCACTTATATTGCTTAAGCTTGTGAAGTTAATAACTTGGTTAACGGTTGACTTACATTTGCATTACTATCTCTTTTTCTATTTTATTTTTTCTTTTATGTGTGTATCATGTTCCCTTGTAACATGCATTTGATGTTATCTCTCTCTCTTTGTGTGCACTTCCTCTATTTGTAACTTCATTCTTCTATATATCATACATTACCTTTTTTTCCTTTTTTTGTTTTGTGTTTTCCTTTTAGGGATGATGCAAAGTGTTGAGATGACCAATGTCTCTTCCATGCTGACCCAAATGGTCCTGTTTCCTTTTTACATTATTTTTTTTCTTGTATTTTCCATTTGGGGATGACACATGGCATTGAGACCAAAATGTCTCCTTCATGTTGACCAAAAAAAAAATTCCTTTTCTTTTTCCTTTTCATTTTCCTTTTCGCTTGTGTTTTCCTTTTGGGGAGGATGTAAAGCATTTAGACTGCAATGTCTCTTCCATGCTGACCCAAAATGGAATTTTCTTTTCTTTTTTTTCATTCTTTTTGTGCCATTCTTCAAGTTCTATGTGCTTTGGGGAATAATGACAGTTCTGAGCTATTTCATAAAAAACATTGCAGCAATGAACATACTGACCCAAATCCATAGATCCCTTATGTGTTTGGTGTGTTCTCTTCTAGGGGCCAACTCCCTTTCTTTTCTTTTCTTTTTCACTTACATGAAGCAGCCTTACTTGGAAACATATGACTTGGCATAGGGCTTTCCAAGTTGGCTCTCATGTCTTGTTTTTTTTTTTGCATTTTTCCTTCGGTACTTTAAAGTAATTTCTCACAAAACGGTGTGTAGAAATTCATTTGAATTTTTGGTTCTTAGTGTAGCCTTGTACTTCATATGTGCATAAGTCACTTTGTGGATGACATTGGGTGTAATTTCCTTCATAAATGTGATCTATCTTAGCATCTTACATTCTGCTTGGTGGCTTGATGCAACGCACTGCATCCCCTAAGTTGTGAATATTTTATTCTTTGATTAGTCCTTTCTTGGAGAAATTAGACACAATGTCCCCTAAGTGATAAACCTTGCATGAACTTAATGAGACTCCTTTTAACATCTCTTACACTTTACATTTTTACATTTTTACATTTTACATTTTACATATTTACAACCTTGCATAAGCTAGCTTGCATACCTATGGTACCTTGCTCTTTATTCATGAGTTCAAAGCATACAGATCTTTTCTTGTCTCATGAAGCATGAACCAACATTTTCCTTTATGGCACCTTGTTAAAGTTATTAGGAGGTATAACTTTGATATGGTTGAGCGAGAAGCCCATTCAGTGGCACAAATTTCCCCATAGCCACCTATGTTTTTGTGAGTGCATACCAACTAGTGTATGTACTTGACCATTTTTTCCTTCTCACCTGATGGACCATCATGATTTTTGTTGCCCTGGAGTGAGTATGCATTCTCTCTTTTTCTCACAAAACATTGTAGATCTCATCCACAACTAGTTGGATAGATGATCAAAGCTTAATTTGATTCTCCCTACTCTTCACATGTGTGTTCCTTTGTTCTTATGTCTAGTTTCCCATGGGATCTTCATCTAGGGGGCTTGATCATTGTCATTCCATCTTGCTAACATAAGTGCATTTGAACACTCTTCTCGATGTGCATGGCTACTTTAGTGTGAGTTTGAATCAAGTTCATCCTCTCACTAAAGTGGGGGCTAAATGTGCCATAGAAAAATGACCCCTTGAAATTTTCATGGTATTTTAGGCCTTTCTTCATGATGCTTGATCCATTTTTCTCTTATTTAATGTTGTAATGTGACTTAAACACTCACATTAGGTCCTAAAAAATTCAAATTATGGAATCTTGTGAAGGTGTTGTGCAATGTTGTAAAAAATTTCTCCACTTTTCTAGACTCTTTTCATCACTTATCAAGTCCTATTCTAAAGTGTTGTAAAGGCTTGTAACAATATTTCATGCTTTTCTAGGCTTATTTTCAATATTATACCTTTCTTATGCTTTATTTGACCCCTTTATGCCCTTGTAAGACTTAAATAAGTGTATTTTTGAATGTAAACCTGAAAAATAACATTAAATATAAGATAATTCCCGACACCCACTTTCAGGTCCAAGGTGGGAACCATTCGCCATGGGTGGTGAATGAGTCCCTCTTGGCTACAAATTTAAAAAAATCCAAAATTCCTTTCAATTTTTTATTCAAAATTACTTGATATCAGCCTATGATGAGGTATCAATGGGTTACTAAGGCACAAGAGTGTATAAATAAGTGTTTTTACATCCATTTTAACCCCCATTCATTTACTAATTCATCCAAGCATTCAACAATCCATTCAAGCACTTTGGAACATTCAATCAAGCATCTTGGAGCATCCATTGACATATCTTCATATTTCTTCAACAAGATTGAGGTGAGTTTAGGACACTTGCATGTTGTTTATTCATCTTTCCTTGTTCATTTCGTTCTATTCCTTCATTAAGCATTTGATTACCAAAGTGGGATTTGACCAAGGAAAATCCCTATAACCTAACCCTTAAGCATTTTCCCCTTTTGCATGCGTTGTTGTAGACTTCCGTATGCTGATTTATCAAGTAATTAGGTGTTGAAAGGTGGTCAAGAAGTCAACAAAGTGTTTCAAGTCAACTACAACTTATTTCAAGCTTGGACAACCTACAGTCCGTTTTCTATAGATTTGACTTTGTCAACTCAACAAGCAGACAACCTCAGATCTAGTGCTACAGAATTGGTCCCTGATTTCTCAAAATTTTGGGAGAGGAATGATTCACCATTAATGGCTAATGAGTCCCACCTTAAGGATGGAAATCCATATTTTGTCAGATTTTGGATCCCAACACTCAAAAACCAATTTCCAAAAGTTTTCATCAGAAGTAGGACTAATTCGCCATCAGTGGTGAATGAGTCCCACTAGTGATTTTTAGTGATTTTTTCTGGAATTCTGGACACTCTAGATTCTCCATCAAACACCCAGGTGCACTCTGATTCATCCTTCTCCATTTATGTTTTGCATTTGTTCATACTTTAGTTTATGTTTTCATTTCACATTGTATTTTCAAACATTGCATACATCTTAGGTTTTGCATTAATAATCAATCAATTAGTTCATATAACTACATTTAGATCACCCCATTTAGTCTAAATAACATCATACATCTCATAATTTGAGTGAACTAACTAGATTTTATGTGGGGTTTATCTCTCTCCTTTTAGGTGAAACATCCTAAGAGTGAAAGAGTAGCATATAAATCCCATACCTAAAAATCTATTGTTCAAGTAGTTTAGGTGATTACTAGTTAGGATTCAACCTTTTCTAGAGGTTCACTCCAAGTTTAGGTGACCCACAACCTAGGAGTGTTCCCATGTTACTCCAAAATGCTAAATTTTGCAACTTAGCAAGGGTGCATTTTTTAGAGTTAACAATTCTTTGTAAGCTCTTTCTGCATAGTTTAAGCTATTTCATAGCACATATAGGAAATATTTTAATTTTTCCCTGTAATAACCAAAGATGACTCGAATACTTAAGTGTATTTCTTTAATTTTAAATATCAACCTGTCTTGCTCTCCAATATTGTATTCACTATCTTTTGACTCAAAATAATCAAGGGTTATTTATAAGTTGTCATATCAGATCATGTGTTTATGTTATGTATGTTGAATTGTTAGCTTTTTTTCAAGGAATGGATTAATATTCCTTTCAATTATTTATCAAAGATTGTGTGAATGGAAATGTAATAAGAATTTCTAAGTAGTGTGGTAAGTGTTGCTCTTTGTTTGGTTTCTCATTGTAAGGCATTGAGATTATAAGAAGCCATGACTATGAGTTGGTTTGTTGTAGGAGTATATTTCATTTTCTAACTTAGTTGTAGATAAAGCACTAATCAAAATAATTCATAAACTGTAAAAAATGATGTAAAATCACATATCAAATTCAATATCATGGAATACAATATAAAATATCAACTACAGTTTGGAATATGATTCATGAAGTACAATATAAATTAAAATATCATGAAGTGAAATGATTCACAATTTCATGGAATATAATATAAAATATTATCAACTACAATTTGGAATATGATTCATGAAGTGTAATATAAATATCTAAAAATCGCTAATTCACTTTAATTTTCCAAATCAAGTCAAGACCTCCTCAGACTAATGTTCAACTTGAGATAAAGTAAAAGAGTCATCTTGATTTTGAGTTCGGTCTTCATTTTCTTCACTTTGCATCTCAAATTCAACATTCATTGTGTCATTGCCATTTGTCTCACTACCAATGCCACCACTAACAGTTTTTGAAGTGTTGCACAACCCTCTTCTATTGCATATGGACCTCCAGATTGTGAGTGCCCTTTAAAAAGGAATTTTTTTGACATTATACATAGTCTGTATAGCTTTTGGATTTGATTGTAAAAAAGAAAATTTTGCACACAATCAAATCCAGAAGCTATAAAGACTTATGATATGGGTTGTGGAAATTTATTATCATTAATTATACACAGTTACAAACACCCTCAACCAATTTTCCAAATTCTTGTCTAGTTCTTTTTCTTATCTTTTATTTCAAAAATGCCAATGAACTAAAAACTCTCGCATCCTCCACTGACCCCAATATCATTGTTTGACATAAATCAACAAATTTGAAATATTTTGATATCGAACCACACAATATTTCACTATGACCTAAGGTTTTCCGAGCCTTTTTTATTGATCCTGATTCAAAGGGATTCTCCATGGAATCAAAAAGGTCCATCATACTTCTTGCAAAATGCTTACATTGTTTTCTAAGCTTATCTCCATTTATAATTCCTTCTATTGTCTAGTCATTTCATTTTATGCTTTTCGAAAAATGTTCGACCAAGATAAATACTTTATCATGAAAATAGATTGGGCTATCTTGGCTGCCTTGAATCAAAAATATAGGATACACAATAGCCATGGCTTCATGTATATCTTCTCAAGGGAATCTATTATAAATATCTATAGATAGAGATTTTGCAAATTCCTTCAAATTATCACTAATAGATTTAACAATGTCGTTAAAAGCTTCCTTTATAATAGGTACTTCTTTGATAGAGTTCTTGACTATCATACAATGGTAAGTTGGTATCTCGAATCCATGTACACAGACACATAACTACTCACTTGTATTAAATTGTAAATAATTTTTATGATGATTCAAATTTGTAATTTTCTACTAGCTTCAAACAATCGGGCTTTTAGGAGTTAGATCTAGATATAGATGATCGAGGGCCATGCATATCATTCTATGTAGTTTAGTATATTCATAGATATACATAGTTCTATCTTGGGATTTATTCACAAGATTTTTCATTTCATCCAGCATGGGGAGAAGACTAGCTAAAGTCAAGAGTGTCTCTGTAATGCCCCGCCAAGTAACCCTAAAGGATACTAATACATCTAACATTTATGGGACCAATTTTTTTTTTTTAAGTACTAACATACATCATAATAGTCATACATCACATGAAATGAAAACTAAACATGAACTACATATAACAAATCCCTCGGGTTTACATGACTGCATTAGTTTTCACAACATTATTACATCACATGAAAGGTAAGTATACACCAGTAATCATAAGATAACATGAACATGGTCAACACATTAATCAAGGGTTACAATATTACAATGCCGCTTCCCAACATGAATGGGGAAGATACAATAAAATGGAATGATACATTTGAAATGAAGGAGTACAAAGCTGCAATACTAGATCCAACTCTGGTTCAACTCAGGAGTCACTGCAAGGTACAATTTCGCACTTCTCGATCGACAACTGGGGACCCAATGTGGTGCATAGCACGTTCCACCCAACCACGTGGACCTGAAGGCCCACCCCCCATGCTTAGAGATGACAAGAAAGACCCCAACATTAACCATCATACAGAACAACGATACAAGACTTCACAACAAGAACCACAATAACATAAGGCAATCTCAGCACAAGATATAACCAACACAAGATGTGCCCAACACAAGGAACAACCAATAAAGCAACAACATACAAATGCCAACATATGCTTCCAGAGGCTCAAGAATATCATAGAGGAAAACAAAACATACATGGTTGTTAAAGGAAGAGTGTCATCGCAATGTTGCATGGGTTACCCTAGCGAATCTTCCTAGGCCCCGACCCCCAACTTGGGTTACCCTGGTGACCTCTTACAAAACCCGGCCCCACATGCAATCCAATACGGAATCGTTTATCTTTCATAAAGACAAGATAATGATTTTTCCATTCCAGGCCTTCTCAACTCATCTCAAGCCCATACAAGCACTTGAACCATGAGTGAGGCATTCACTTATATCTTGTTAATGTGTGATTCTATCCAAAACCCCTAATTAAATATTAACGTTTTCACTTGATTAATAAACTTCCAATGAGTTACCCTGGGACCTCTTCCAGGTCTCGACCCCCATTGAAAGCCACTCCCCCTATGAGCAACAAAACTCAAAAGGCATTATCAAGATAAGCCCCCCATTCACAACATATAAAGCCACATGATAAATTGCATTAAGCAAGGCATACACAATCCTACACAAAATCTTCATAACGAATCTATTTTCAAGTGCAAGGCTAAACCCAATCATCAAATGGATCATACGAGCAATAATTCACAAAGAACCAAAAGTGAAGGCCAATATTAAAGCAACACCTTTCTTTCCCTTTCTCTGGAAGACTGATAAATCACTAAAACAAGGGTTTCCCAAAAAGGTGACAACAAACTTGATCTCAAATCAACATCAAACTCAAAATCAAAGCAATATTACTTTCACAACTCAAGTTACGTAATTCACCTCAATATCAATTCAAAACAACCTCAATTCCAAAAACCACCCACATAATTCACCAAAGGGAACCCATCCAACATGCAACCAAAGCAAACACTATTAAACCCAACTCATAGTAACCAAGCATTCAGAAACAATTCCATAAATAAACATCAATACTACCACACAACCAACCACATAAGAGAATGACTTCACTTTATAAACCATATTCACAATAACACATAATTCACTATGATATCTACTACTCCAATTTACAATTCAACTATTAGAGAAAATGAGGAAAACAACACTTAAAAATACCATCAACAACTTTCAAATATTTTATAATTGTCTTAATATCAACACATTCATCACTAACAAGGAAATAACAAAGGTTAATAATAAAATTACAACAACAATGTCATTATTCCAAATGATCAATTCACAAAACAATTTACAAGGTACTATAAAATATTGACAAATTCTTAATCGACCCATCTTATCTATTTTTACAAAACTACATTACTAACTACACGACAAGATTCACCTATATTTTGTTTCATCATTTACTAACTAGATAACACTAATTTCTTTTGTAAGCCAAGAAGAAAACCACCTATATCCTCATTTCCAAATTTTAACAATAAACAAACATATAGTGATTATCTAGCCATTGAGAGAGTATTTGATTATCTAGACTTACTTGGACTCAGCAACTAACGGGATTTTCTAATAGGAACCTAAGCCTGGATCACATATTAATACAGTTATAAGTCTAACTTATATAAAAAAAATGATGAGCATTTATTTGTTCGAAGATCTTTAATTATTATAAGCATCTAATTATATTTTAATATAAGAGGATAGAAGTTTAAGAACTATGTTAGGATGAAAGCAACTCTATCTAGTTTCTAAAATGAGGAAGCATGGAAAAATTTCCACTCTGCAACTATCTTTTGATATACAAATATTTAAGATATAATAATTAGAAACAACCATGCATGTTCATCCAAATCCGAAAACAATCCAGTATCAATTTCAAAGTTATGAAACATCACTAAAAGCAAAGAAGTATGAGAATAGATTTATGCTCATTTCTGATGGTTTACGGATTATGGATATAGACTAATTTTCCATCCTCAAATCAACTATTTTCTAATAGAATTAGAGTGAATTTGTCTTAACCCAAAGTAGATTCACATAAGTTAATCAATACAGTAGGTGAAATAAAGAGTTGGATGCTTTGATAAAGAACATCCTCCAAGAATATTCGTATAATACAAAGCTCCAACATAGGGCGCGACATAACTACTAGGAGAGGGAACCTTGGGCCAGCATATCGACAACATTTAAAAGTGTACTCCAAAGAGGTCTAAGTGATAGTAATGAGTTGAATATTTAGTATGTCAGTATATATAAAGTATCAAATCTAAAAATGATAATATGGAGATAAATTCGAATGTAATCAAGGTTGAATGTAAACAACAGGGAATTTGACATGGAAAACACATCTTATCTCATATCATTCCTGCATTATTGTCAAGTCCCAAATGTTACCCCCAATACTGAAGGGAAGGAGAAAGGTGAGGTGCAAATATGTGACTTAAGGGTAGGTGAAATAGTGTACAACTTTTCTTTTTGAAACTAGACACATTTATGTTTAGTGGCGAGTTTCCAGAGACGCGCTCAAGTTTAAAGTTTGGAAATTAATCTTCACCCCAATCAATGGAAAGCTCTCTATTATGTTAGTAATTGACAATATTTTATTTTCAAGTGTTGGAACTACGACAAATTGTCAGTAGAAACAAACAGGATATTTAATTCTTTAAAATTTCCTAATAAGTTCAAGTGCTGCAGAAGAGACAAGATGACAATGAAATGAGAGAGATTATTTTAAACCTATAAACTTCCTATTATGTTCAGTCACCACAGCTGAGACAGGTTGCCAACAACTTCAAGGAGGCTATATAAACTTATGCACTCCCTAAAAATCTAAACAAATACGAAAGCAATATGAAGAACCCAGACAGGGCACGCGACTATTTGACAAAATGCCTATAAGAAATATGGTCCTATGGAATTGCAAATATCACAGAGTTTGTTCAAAATGGAATTGTTGAAAGACTTATGAAACTTCCAAAACCAACATTTTAATGCCAGCATGGCTTTCACCAAATAATTCGTATTGATGACTATGTACGCAGTGAAGACAAGAAATGGTTGATCTTCTCCGCAAAACACAACAAACCTATAAAATACTTTAAATCTTTAAGACAAATGCCATGCAAAGCTATTGAGCTTAGGCTGTGAAATCATACCCAATCTAATCCAGGCGGAAGAGGATCTACCATAGCAGCTTGACCCAACGCACCTGCTCTCCTCCGATGCCCCCTTCTTTCTCCGGATTCTAGCACCTACTTCTTCGGGAAGGTCCATAACCTGGATAGAGGTGATCCCTGAAGATGGATATGGCTCTTCCACGCCATCCATTGTGATGGCTTCCTACAAAAATGTGGATGATAACCCCATTTCTAGAGAACTGAAGATTTAGGTTGATACAGAAATTGATGCTACTCTGGTACCCATATACGACATCATGGTTCCATTTCATGCAGCCACCATAGAAGGTGTTACCAACCATCAAGATGGAGGAAATTCTTAATATGTGAACTGTGCCCCTTGATGAAAATGAAGATACTTGGACTCAAATCCACACCGAAAGAGCAGGTTGAAGATAATTAGAATGTATAAGCAACACCATCCACTAGCAGTCTCCTCTTGCAATTCCCTGTGCGGTTTTTTTTTTTTTTTTTTTTACAAAGCCCGTCATTTAGAACATAAGATAGAGTCCCTTTTTCGTAATCTGCCTTCCTCCAAAAATAGCTCCATTTTCTCCATTATTCTCGTTAATGATGCACATGGGATTCCTTATACATTTATTGCAGTCTGATCAGATTCCCTCCAAATAACTCCTCGTATTGCATAAGCGGTTGATCATTAAATGTGCATGATTGAACTGCCTGTCCACACACTGCATGAGGTGTCCTAGTAGAGTCTCCTCCATCCTTACTTCTCTTCCTCTTTACTTCCTTAAGAGCCTGTGAATATCTCTCCTTACCCCTTTTGTATTCTGCCATTTATTCCTCCATCACGTATGCAAAGAATTTATTGAATAAATCTGTGGATTCTCAGGCAAGGATATGAGAACATCATGTTTAGTGTATTGGGTATAAATAAAATTCAACACAAGAACTTCAATATACGGCCAAATTAAAAGGTGACCCAATGGTGGATCAACTAGATTCTTCTCCATTCAACTTATCTGGCTAAAAGGAAAGAAATGACAATAAGAACTAGAAGTTTAGATTTAGAAAAGGCTACTAGGTGGCGCATGCAGTGGGTCAAGACTCCCAAAGCCCAAAGGCCGACGCCAAAACAAAGGCTAACCAATAGAAAACTTTCAATGAAAGTATCAAACTATAAATAAAGATTAAACAACGAGATGTTGAGTTGTATGACGCTGTTAGAGGGAGAGAAGCATATTATTGAATTGCATGCAGCCAAGAGTTAATTTACTTAATCGATACAAGTAAAGCATGATGCTAGCCCTTTAAAGCTAAATGCATAAGACCACCACTAGATTAGCTAGAGCTTTGTTGTAAGAAGGTAGAATAAGATCTTTACTCTCTTAAGCTAAAACTTCCTGTAAGCTTTTGAGGTAAGTTGTTAGAAATTTTATCTTATTTGTCACAATCTCATAAGACACAAATCAAACATATTGAATCCATACAACACCCAATGTCGTAGTGAGACAAAAAGTAACACAAGCCAACACAGATGGAGGG
>VDFB02125941.1:0-46352 GCA_007258455.2 Sequoia sempervirens
GTGAAATGGGAAGTAACCCATTTGAATGTCATTCCTCTATCCTTGAAACTTAGGAAAATGGAAATTCAATGCCAAAGAAATACCCTTTTGCAATTAGCAACTCCTATAAACAAAGTCAAGAAAAAAATTCATGAGGGAAGTAGACATTGTTTATGTCTCTTGTGCAACAAGGATTACAAGGGCAGCTACAAAGGGATTTACAATCATCTTTATTGAATACTACACTTTCTACCATAGCCACCCATATCATGGAAGCTGATAGTCAAACAGAGAAGGGTTCTACCAAAAGAAAAATAAGGGCTACTAGTCTTGCAAGGATGTTGAATGTGCAATCACAAGAAAAGGTAGATTCTCCAATTGCCAATTTTTGCTTTGAAATACTTGTGTAACATTACATTCTTCTTCCATCAGCAACCCTTCTTCAAAATCAAAGAATTTGAGCAAAGTAAGCAGGGTTTCTGATTCTAGTGGATACTCTTGTTCCATCTGCAATTCATGGTTGTATGACACAAATGATTTTGAAAATCATTTCTTACCTTATCAAGTTCACATCAGGTATATCCCATAACAAAGCAGCCATCGGATTTGTCTAAAAAACGTTCAAGATCACCCAAAAATTCTTTCCTTTCACATGAAGCTATCAATATCTATGTGAATTTGTGCATCTCAGGACGTCTTTTTCCATTGTGTTCACTTGTCGCATGTAACAAGCAATATGTGTGTGCTGGAAGAGTGATTTCTGCTACCTTCCTTGTTGGTGAAGGAGACATATGAGAACTATTACTGGCACAATTGATAAAATAATCCTTTCTACTTGGTGGATATGGATATTGCTGAAGTTGTGAAATGTTCAAAGGAAACAATGACTTAATTGAATCTTTTTGTATCTTTCCTAAAGTGATCATATGATCCTCCAATTCAATGCCATATTCTCGAGCATCCCTCAATTCTATAACAATTTCTTGCTTGAGAAAGAAAGCAACTTCTAAAGATTGCGCATTGATGAAGCAGCTTAGAAGAATCTCAGAATAAGGATTTAGAGTGTCTATAACTCTAGTAATCAAGTGATTGAATCTTGCAAAAACTCTCATTGGTTCACTCTTGTCTTTCTTCGTATTTGAGAGTTGTGCAAACAAGATATGATTGTCTTCAGCCAACTTGAAACATGCAAGAAATTTTTTACTCATTGACTCCCAACTTGTAATTGAATCAATAGCGAGATGGTGAAACCAGTCAAAATTGCACCTTGTAAGGTTTCCACAACAAACAAGTTACAACATCTTAATATGCAACACTTAGAATTCCACACGTGGTGGTGAAGGATAAAATATGCTCATTAAGATGTTGATTGTTGTCAACGTAGAACTTGCAAATATTCTTCCTTGATCCTTGAGGAAGATCATGATTTTCTATCATCACCAAGGAACCAATTTGATTTCCCCATGGAAATAATGGAAGTGGACAATTGTTGTTGATATGATTTCCCTCCTAATCAGCCATTGGGTATAATAATTCTTCTTTTGAAGCTGAAAAATATTTGTTAACTCTAGACCCTTTATGCCAAGCTTTGAATGTTGCAACGGATAAGATAGTAGTCTTGTGTTGTTTCCCAATAGAGGCACCAGAAATTGTTAGTGTTTCAATTCACACCTTTTAGTGCGACATAAAACAGAACAAATGTGTGGTACACTCTTCAAATTAAAAGGGAAAGCTCCCTATAAATTAAAAACTAACATAAAAGTGAACAATATGTACTTGTAATTTACAATCTTTACAATGATTTTTGGGGTGGTTCATGTCAACGTTGAATAAAACATAAATGCATATCTTTTGGTTTTGCCAAGAGTAAAAGGGTAAAATACTCTTTAAACACTAGGGAAAGAATTTTATGTTTTTTGACTAAAATAAAATCCTAAGGGTAGACACTTGCATTGTTTAGCTAATTGCAAAGACTAAACAATACAAATACACATTACGATTGAATAGGCTAATACATAAAAACAGAATGACTTTGTAAAATAAATGAACTCAATACAAAACCAAAATATCCAACTTCAGAAAGACCTATAATTCAAAGCTTATAAATTTGGTAGAATTTAGTTAAAGAACCCAGCACACAACAAAACATCTCAATAGACACTTACAAGCAAGATAGGTGTAATAAATACTATTGGGAGAATAAACATTAAACTTTGGATTAACAATCAAAAATATTTGAGATCAATGGTAATTCACATGCCTACATTATGCTGAAATTACTTGTGACAACATTTGTTATCAACATTGTATCAAAGCACTTCATGATAGTTTGTAACACTTATTATTTGTGAAAACCATTACTGTCCAGTTTTCCAATCAACACACACCAGCCATTAGGAAACTTCAAACTTTGTACGCTTAAAGATTGTTGGTGTAAAAACTAACACCTCTGGAGTGCAGGTTTGTACGGACAGCTATGCACACTGCGTAATGAGTGCTCTTCAAATTAGGAGGGGAAGCTCCCTCGTAGTGCTGGAATGCGTGGAAAAGAAAACTAAACTAATTCCTATCTTTTTGTCTCAGTTGAAAGAGGCACAAGGTTAAGAAAACCAAGAATGTTGCAGCTAAGGATTTTATGGTTTCGCATATCATTAACTACAACTAAACTAACTACTTTAAATCTATCCAGTTTCCTCAAGAAAATAGAGCATGAGGAAATGGAGCAAGAATGATTATCTGACGATAAGCCAGGTACAGACTCACAACGTGAAGGCAAGGTGGCACAACTATCTGCTTGTCTGAATAGGCTTGGTAAGAACAACAATATCTGATAAACTAAGATGCAGTTCACCGGCGGTAAAGGTGGCTGTATCAGCTCAATCTAAATAGAAGTTTATTATTCACACACATCATCACGATAACCAAGAGCGATTCTCAACTTAAAGGCAAGGTGGCACATCTATCAACTCAATACGAGCGAGTTTATTGAACCACACTTAACATAAGGATAGCCAACTAGGATAATAGAATTGCATAAGTGAGACCGCATCTGATCACGATCAACTAGCCACTATATCTAACTAAAGCAAATTCACCATCATAATTGCACTTAAGAGAGCAAGTGGCATAACAATTCATCACAATAGTAAATACTCATGAACAGATACAGAACGAGCAATATTACAGGCAAGGTAGGCACAGCATATATTTCTCTCTCGTGCAAAAGTTATGTACAAATGAGCAAAAGCTATTATTTATAGACATCAAAAGGTGTCGGGAACCCTAAAATCACCTTGAGTCAACTACAGTCTTGCAATGCATGCAAGATTTATTGCTAAGCCCTAATGAAGTAAACTATACAGTTAACTGGAAAACTACCATCAGTTAACCAAAACATCTAATCTAAAAATGGACAATTGTGCAAGCATGCACGTCCTTATTGAAAGCAAGTTAACTGGAACACTACCATCAGTTAACGTAAACCCTAAATACAACTCCAAGTGAATAAAGCTAATCCCAGAATAGATATGCATGAGATGAGACAGCGAGTTAACTTGAAAAAGCAATGCCAAGTTTAACTCCTGTGTATGATGTCTATCCTGAGAGGTGGGAACTGAAGTCTACTAGCCGAGATCTCGAGCAACCAATCCCTCAACGAGATTGTTAACTGCATCAGCATCTGAAGGTCATCACATGCCTTAACTGACAATTTTGCTAATCAGCAACTTGAGCAATCTTGAAAATCTTTACACACTCAAACTAGCATTTCACTAACTGGTAACTTTGGCGGCTCCGTAACTGAAGTGATGGCCATTATCTCTTCTGCAGCTTGATGTCTCTAACGCTTCTCCTTAATGAAAGAGTGTTGCATGACGAAACTGTGAAGTTTGACTGCGCACCCTTTGGTTGTGAGAAATGCAAACGAACTTGTTGCACATGCAAAATTCCAACAGTTTCAACCTTCTAAACCGGCCTTGGAAGACAATCGGCCATACGAGGCATGCAACCATATGGATTTGAGTAACTACACCTGTCAACCCTCTGAAAGCACTTGATACAAATCGGTCTCAGCTTTTCTGACGAAATCATGAATTAAGCCAGATTTGGTCTTGAATTTAGTTTGCGTGAACTGCACTCTGAAAAACTCGCCTGTTGACTGTGAACACGGCTATATTCTGG
The DNA here is from genome assembly GCA_007258455.2 of Sequoia sempervirens. NCBI lineage: Eukaryota > Viridiplantae > Streptophyta > Pinopsida > Cupressales > Cupressaceae > Sequoia > Sequoia sempervirens. The sequence continues at coordinate 4,159 of VDFB02125941.1, forward strand.
CAACTTTTCTGGAAAGCTAAAAATAACCCGCCAAAGCTAAAAATAGCCTATCGGAGAGCAATTTTCACGAAAAATTATGAGATATGGGTTTTGTCCAAAAAAAGATTCTAAGACAACCCAGAACGTCAGAAATGCAAAAATTTGACTTCTACTCGACCATGCAAGGAATTTTTCAATTGAGAAAATTAGAGCTTCGAGAACCGATGCTCTGGAGTAAATTTTCCTGAAAAATTCTAGCACATGGGTTTTCTCGAGGAAGCTATTCTGAATCAACCCAGATGATTTGTTTTATCAAAACTCGCCGATTCTTCAAACATGCGAATGAATTTAAGATGATAAAATGGAAGAATTTGAGAAGAAAGACGTTTTTTGATGTTATCTTCTGCCAAAATCGCCACTCTGCCTTGAAATTTGTTGATAAATCTGACTTGTACCTGCAAAGAAAGTGTTTTGATGTCTTCGCCAGTGATTGCTGATGAGAAATTTGCTCAACTCTGAAAGAAATTCACCTTTACTCTGAAGAATTCCAAATTTTCTCAAGCTGTGTGAATGAAATATGAGGCCATGCTTGAATTAATAGAATAAATTCACACCTCAAAGGTGACTGCAAGATTTAAAAACCCTGACTGCGAAAGAATTATCTGATTGGACCCCCTCCAGTTTGAACTAAAACTATCCTGAAGTTTGAAACTTAAATAATAATAAAATATTTATCATGCAATTTGCAAAGGCGCCAACTTTAGAAAATCGCCATTTAATGCTTAAATATGCAAAAATAAATATTAAATATTATTTCAAATCAGTGGACAAACCGTGTGAAGCTTTATGATTCACTGACGAACTTCACTGATTTCAAAAAGTCTTCATTTGACCTCATAAGCGTCCATTTGCTCAAGATATTGCATTTTTTATTAACTTCCTACTTTGTAGCTGACTACAAAGTTACAACTGGCCATCTTCAACATTGATTTATGGGTGACCAGGCGACGCTGGGACTGAACAAGTGTATTCATCGCAAAGCCTGTGGAGCAAGGAAGAAATGTCTGCCGGGAGTCATCACTGCAAAATCTATCATTTAACACCTCAAAGAATTAGGCGCCCTTGATTAAATTGATTTTTAGGTACCCGGTTAACCATTTCTCAAACTAACATCACGGCCCTTCAAGCGGTACAGCGGCCGGCGAGCGGTGAACCCTGGCGTGGACAACCAAGCTCACTACATGCCTAGGAGTATTCCGCATCCAACGAATATATACAAGGCATGTGATAGGTGTATTAAGGACCCCTAAAGTAAAAGCACCCCTGGCTTGACAAGGCACGAACACCATTTTGACGAAATTACAACTTTCAACCAAATGCCCCATTTTGACCTCTGATATCTGGAGCTGGGATGACCCGACTCAAGAAGCATGCGATGCATCTCGGCGTGTAGCCCAAAGGACCCTCTGAGGGCATCTCACAGGAGAACATCGAAGCAAGAAAAGCGCTTCTAAGACCAAATAGAAGCGCCTTTCCCAAGATGGAATAAGCGACCGGACTTAGCCATTTTACGGGATGTCTTCTTTTTGATATTTCACAGACCGCACCTCTGGCGTTTGCCAAATCCAGAAGGTATTTGGGCTCGTTGGATAGGCTGGGCTCGTGGATAAATTTGAAATGATGCACTCAAGTCTCGTGAAGACTTCGAACGTCAATAACCTCATCTGATAGGCCGAAAGGCTAGGCACCCTTGGCATACAGAAATACAATGAATATTTATATGCCAGTCCGCCTGTGAAATTACGGGCCTGGTAGAATCTTTGCCACGATCTTTCAGAATGTCGGATTAACAGGCAACTTGGTGCATCGTGAAGCTGGACTAGAGTACCAAAGATGTCAGGAAGACCTCGTCAGCAAACTCTGCCATCTTAAGGGTCATTTTAAAGGGCGCCACTGAGCTACAGGCGCACTGGAAACGCAATTACACCATTTGAAGAAGCTCTGTGATGTGAAGTCTCTTTATAAGCTCATCTTCAGACGTCGACTGCTGGAGCTCTGGGACTCGGATGACTGTGTTCGATAGCTCGTCGGACAGGCAGACTAGTCGTGAAGAGATTGACTGCATCAACCATTAGGAAAACCAAGATCTAACCCCCCTTAAAGAGGTGCGCCCTTAAGCTACAAGTGTGCAAAAGCTGAAAAAGGACAAGCTTCTGTAATCTGGAACTTTGGAATCTTCAACTTCTGTCGCCAGTTGTCGGAGTTACGAGTCTCGGATAGCTCATCGGACAAGCAGACTAATTCTAAAGAGTTTGACTATATTCATGAGCATTTATCACAAAATTTAGGCCTTCAAAAAGAAGGGCGCCCCTGGGCTACAGGGGCACAATTCTGCTTTTCTTTGAGAAATCTTCAAAAATTGACCACTGAAAACTTCATCTTAATCATTGAAATGACCATCAAAAAGTATAATTGTCGTCGTGAAATGCTCCTCCATTGTGAAATGCCTCGTTCTGAGTCTCTGATTCAGGTTCTAATCAATAGATACTGCCTCTGATTGACAAAACACTGACAAAACTCCATGCTTGATATTGCCCAAAAATTGTATTTTACATCATTTTAGCAAGATTTAGACTATTTTAAGCAAAATGCCTTGATGAAACAAAAAATTTGGTTTGGGTACAACAAAGATCACCATTGCTTCAATTGGGAACAACAAAAAAATCTACAACATTATTTTCCAAACCCAAGGTGGAATCGCAGTTGCAAATGATTGCTGCTCAAACCCTCAAATTAATATCCAAGATCTCAATTTTTCTAACACAATTGTGTCTCCTACTATCCATAAACAAAAATGAAATGACCTGGTCTTACACATCCACATGTAATTGCACAATGGCTTATAAGATCCAAATCAGCATACTGGCAAATGGAATAAGCTATGGTCTTCATCCTATTGGCCCAAAATCAATGTGTTCCTCTAGATTGTCTTCCACCAAAAATTACTAACAATGGAAAACCTCAATAGAAGAGGGATCCACAAGCCCTCAAGATCTCTAAATTGTCCAAAAACAAGGGAACACAAGCTTTTTTATTCCTCAATTGCTCTATGGCACAGTTAACCTAGAACAAGTTGACATGGTTATTTTGTACAACAATATTTGGCAAGCGTACAAGAAGTGGACCCATTCAAAGCAAAAATGCCAATTTATGCAAAATAATAGACATGGTTCTAGGTTTTGTCATGTGGCAAATATGGAAAGAAAGGAATAATCATCTTTTCAATAATGAACAACACACTCTCTAACAAATTGTCACCATTATTAAAACAAATATCTGCTTGACTGCAATAACTCTTTTCAACTCCAAATAGGATCTCAAAGCCTCAACAAATATGGCAAATGTTTGAGTTGCCCAAACTTGGATCCTCCCATTTCATTTTAAAAATGTACGGCTTACAATTCATAGCAAATGAAACCCACTTCCACACCAATTCAAAATCAACTTTAATGGTGCTTCCCAAAACCATATAGGTTAGGCTAGCATTGGAGGAATAGTTTGAGATCACACAGTCTCAATGATGTTCCCTTTCTCTAAGAAACTTAGAATGCAAACCAACAAGATAGCCAAGCTCTTAGCCTATTTTCAAGGATAGCAACTATCATTTCACCACTAGCTTAATTATATATACTGCTAGAAGGAGATTCACAGTTCATCCAATTAATACAAAAAGATATCCCTTACACAACCCATTCTTAGTCAAAAATTCGTTGGTCCCTTCTAAGCCTAATAAATACCTTGATAGCTTGACTAAAGTGATTCAAAATCATTCAAATCTAGCCTCAATCATTTATAACCAAGTCACTGATACAATAGCCAAGCATGCCATCAACCTACCCCCCAAGGCTGAGATTCAAATATGGCATTGTGTCAATATGGTCCCACCACCAATTCAAGTATGCATACTCAAAATAAATCAATGATTTTTTAAATTAAAAGTAAAATGTTTAACATTGAAATCTCTTTATTTTATAAAACACTCGCACCCTCATCTCCCCTACTCCCTACTAAGCTAACCCCCACACACCCCTTAATCCAAACTCCTCTCTCCCCACTCTATGACCCCCATTCCACATCCCCTTTTCCTTCCTATTGTCGACCTAGCCTTGTATGGCCATTCACAATAATCCCAATTAGTAACTATTAAATTATTTGCATTTTCAACACTACTTATCAATATGTCTGACATTCTCCACTCTTCACTCCTTCACTTCTTGCTTTGACACAGATCCCCTTCACTATGTAATCTAACCACCTTCTTTAAATCCCTACCATCTACATATCACTTCCTACCATAATAAATTCCAATCAATGATTGCAACAAAAATTTAAATTATGTGATCAACTTAGAGATTAATTTTATTGTACCAAATCACTTAGCAATTAAACTAATGAAGAAAAAGATTCAAACATCCACAAAATAAATTAGACACAATGATTAACCTAGTAAACCCTTTTGAGAAAAAACCCAACACCAAAAAGAGAGCCAGCATTTGTATTAATCTGAAAACACAAAATCCAAATATAATATAATTATCCCTTAAGTGATTGTCCACAATCAATAGACATGTAGTGTGTTGCAAATGATGTCATTGATGTCAAGAAAGAATTCGTTGTCCAAGATTGTTGGAAATATTGTCATTGATGTCAAAGGGAAATTAATGCCATGATGATTTAATGGGTGGAATAAGAAATGGGTGTTGCTATTTAAGATATGACGATACAAATCTATGTAGCATGAGAAACAAGAATATATTGATCATATTCAAGACATTGTACATTGGATGGGAATTGGGAGTGCTCATGTAGTTTGTTGAAGAGTTCAAATGAGATTGCCTTGATAAGAGAAGTGTGCAGGCATAAGGAGGTCTCATACCTTGACAATTTTCGTGACATTGATAGCTATTGAGATGTCGATAAGTATCATTATGTGGACAATTTCTGTGAGACTAATAAGTTTCAAGGAGTTGACAATTATCACAATCTTGATAATTTTTGCAGCTATGGATTTGAGAGGGTTGCAAGATATGGTGGACGTGACCATGAAACATTTGATGCGGATGAGTATGATTATATACATCGCATGCTACAACCACGTGGACGAGGAAAGCTATGTTGTATTGGAGCCATGACCCTCAACAAATACCACAAATATATTGAGAAGGATGTTGTACTTGAGCGCAAGTTTCAACAAGTATATGTGGGCCGACCATCAGTTGAAGATACTATATCTATTCTTCATGAATTACACTGGCGTTATGAATTGCATCATGGAGTTAGAATTTTTGATGGTGCGCCGGTTGCAGCTACAATCCTTTCAAAGCGATATATTATGGAGCACTTCTTACATGATAAAGAAATTAATTAAATAAATAAAGATTAGTTTTAACCAAGAGTATAAGGGTACGGTGAAGGGTTGTATCTCATGATGAGACAAGATATATAAGAGAATTCATTCCATGAGATGAAGTGTGAGTGAAAGTTTTATCATTCAAGAGTGAGGAATAAAAAAAAGCTTTTATCATTCAAAGAAGTGTATGGAATTATAATACGTAGCATGAAGTAAATAAGAGGAATATAGAAGAATGAAGTGAATGAATATTAGTAATTGAAGATTTGGTTAAGAATAGTCAAGAGACATGTTGAAGAGCTATGACCATTGAAGAAACAATATATATATGAAGACCATTCAAGGAGGAAGAGGGAGATTGAATATATTGATTTGAATAAGATATATATGAAGATCATTTAAGGACGAGAAATCAATCGAAGATATATCAATCATGGAGTGATAGTGAATAGGAAGAAGATTTTTATGAAGGATATCAAATTGACCTTCATTGAAGAAGCAACATCCTAAAGGTGAATACTTTGTTTTGGAAGTTGGTGCTTCCCAAAAGAAGAGATTGGCGTCTCTTGTTGAGTTGGTGACTGTATTACACCGGCATCAGGGATGGGGGGACAAAGGGGCCTCAATTTCGGGACGGCGGGGGGACGGCAGCAGGGGGGTGGGAGGGGGGGGGTTGTATATACTATATACTATATGTATGGTACTTAAAATGCTAGTTATGAAAAGATGTATAAGACTATTAAGAAGTAAAATAGAAAAATTGAAATACTAAATTAGTAAATAGTAAATACTTGAACATTGAACATTGAATATTGAAGTTTTCAATATCGAATTACTAATTAGAAATTAGAATAGTAATACTCAATACTACAATGTAACAATTGTTGAATCGGCAAATGGAAGATTTCTATTATATTATATCAAAAATATCTGATTATAAAGATGATTACAATGAGTAGCATGATTATATGATATCAAAACAAGTACAAAATCAAAATGTCAAAATGACAAAATGTAGTGAAGGAGGCAGAGGCCTCTAATCATCCCTCGGGAGGTCGGCAAACTCCTCATCACTAGAACCACTGGACTCCTCAAGGTCAAGATCCGCCAAAGGAACACCAACCAACCCTATATCTGAAGCATCCTCATCCTCATCAATCTGTGATGGCTCCTCTGGCTCTACATCCCATCGTGCTGCTGGGCTCTCCTTGTACACACGTGTCCTGCGGTCAGTGATACGCAAGGCACTATGTACAGCCACTAGCTTCTCTGCTCTCTTAGAGGTAAGTCTATTCCTCTTAAGAGAGTGGATGAAGCTATAAGTAGACCAGTTCCTCTCAGAAGCTGAAGAACTAGAAACCTGGGACAGCAAACGAATGGCTAGTGTGGTAGTCAGTGATTTCGGTCCATGACAAGTCCACCACAAAATCGGATCCTCCTGTGCCATAGTTCTTATGTCCGCCTTTGCTGCAGCCTTATAACCCCTAAGAGTAGCAAATTTCGTCCACTCAGTGCGAATGTTGCCAGCAGCTTCAGCATCATACATCCTATCAATGCATCTGAAGAACCCTTCCTTCACCTCATCATCCTGAATCGGTGTAACTCTCCCAGGCCTAGGCATGTACCACTTCGGATTCAATGCATAAGCAGCCATGTGCAAGGGAGTGTTTAGGCTGTCCCATCTACGCTGAATAATAGGCTGAATGTAAACATTGTAGAATGCTAAAGTGGGGTCCTTCTCGCACAACTGCCCTCATCTGACCAAGCATAGAATCAATGCACTCATACACCTCTCCAAGGTTAGGTGCATCCCCATCCCCATATCTGATGACCTGTACAACTAGTGTAATGATGGCGACAATATATTTTGCATCATGCCAAAATGCATCACTCTTCACTATCTCCTTCACCCTCTTCCCCTACTCTGTCCTGGCCCCATCCCAACGATTCCATTCTTGTGTCATAACCATGAGTTGCAGTGGCTCTTGCAACTCAAGCATTCTCTCCAAAAGAATGAAATAGGATGCATATCTAGTCTCAACTGGTTTCAAGAACTCTTTCGTGAAGCTCTTGAAGATGGCATATGAAGTGTGGTGGTTGCAGATATACATCTGCACATCTCTAGCATTGTTGACCACTCCTCTAATCCACTCAATCTTCCCCATGTCCTTGAGTGCATTGTTCATGGCATGCACACAACATGGAGTCCACCAAATGTGTCTATATGCTGCCTCAATAAGCCTCCCTGCAGCTCTGCACACATGTGTTGCATCTGTCACTACTTGGACCACATTTTGTGGCCCAATCTCCTCAATAGCTGCCTGAAGGATCTCAAACTGAAAATCAGCATCTTTTCGATGCCCTGAACAATCAACCGCCCTAAGAAAGAATGGGCCCTCTGAGCATGTAACTATGACATTGATGAGTAGACGATGCCTAATATCCGTCCACCCATCCATAACTATGCTACATCTAGACTCCTCCCAACATGCCCTCATCGTCTCCATCAATGAATTGATCTTGGCATAGTTGTTATCCAAGATCATGGTCCTCAATTTGTGCTCACCTGGTGGCACATATGATGGTCCTCCCTTTGCCACCATCGAAATCATCTCCTTATAATAAGGAGATCGAGCTACATGGAATGGGATTCCATGGCAAAAAAGAACCTGCCAATGGAATCATCTATCTGATCCCTCAGGTGCACATTAAATAAATCAGCTATGGGGTTAGGCTGACTTTGCATCTTGCGTTTCCCCTTGCCCTGTTGTGATTCAGCCATAGTGCTATAAGTGGATGACAGTCCTGAGGCTGACCCTGACAATGTTCCTACTCTCTGATGCAAAGTAGGAGTAGAAATATGTGGCTGCCTCTACATTTGTTGCTCCTAAATCTGCTGAATATTCTAAATATGTTGCCTACCAGACAAGGTAGTAGGCATTGGAATTGCCACATCATCTGGAACACCTCAAAGCTTGTTGAACTCAATTTTGTATTTCAGATTTTTAGGTTTCTTCAAAAAATCACATGCTCCCACACCTTTTCCTGGCCAAAAGAGGAAGTGTGCATTAACTTTGGTGATGCTCCCAAACCAATCATCACCACAAATGTTGCATTTCCATTTCCTCGTACCACCACCTGATGACGTTGGGGCTGTTATTCTTGTTGCAAACTGTTTGAGAGGAGATTTGGGATCATAAGGACCCCTAGTCCACTTTGCCAAAAGCTGGGAGGGGCAATCAGTGAAAACTGGTGCACTAGCTATGGAACTAGTTTGCCCTTCCGGATTTGACCCATGCTCACCCCCCTCATTGGGCTCATCCTCATGCTCAGGTTCATATTCTGATTGGCTTGCACTATGAGAATGAGTTTCCATCTCATCCTCACTCATTTCATGACTATGGGAGCTCATTTTGACACTGCATTTCACAAAATGAAAAAAAATTCAATAAACACATAGTTTCAGCCTATGCCCTACTTTAAAATTAAAAAAATAAAACTCTATATTTTAAATTTTTTAACAAATTTTAAATTGCAAAACAAAATCTAAATTAATTTAGAAAATGGAACAACAAGAAATGAAATAAGAAAAATTAAAAAATGAAACAAGAAGAAATGAAAAAACATTGAAAATCAGAAAATAAAATAAAAAATCAGTTAAAAACCCTACCTTTTGCTTGAAAAATCTCTTCAACAAGGTGAAGAATCTTCCTCCTCTTCTTCTTCTTGGTCCTTGACACTCCTTTTTCACTTGCAATCACTCCTTTCACTCCTCCAATCACTCTTTCCTCAGCCTTCACTCTTCTTCTTCTTGTAGCAAACAAGTAGAAATGCAAATGTGAATAAAAATGAAGATTGGAGGGCCTTTTGAAGGCATGTAAGAGTGTAGATGGGGCCCACATGCCCTTAGGGTTCGAATAGAACCAATAAAATATAAAAAAAATGTCTTAAAAAAAAAATTTAATGACCTTTTTGCCTGTCTGCCGCCAGGAGAGCTTGGGTGTCCCCGAGACGCTCAAGGGACGCCCAGGCGTCTCCCTCGGCATCTCGGAGACACCGGGACGTTTCCACATCTCCGGCGGCGAGGCAAAAAAAGGTGGCGCCCCGAAGACATGGGAACACCGTCCCCACGTCTCCAGGACGTCCCCATTCCAGAAACGCTAGGGCCTAGGGGGGGGACACGTCCCCGGGGTTCACTGGTTGGTACTCAGTTGTGGGGATTGGTGTGTCTAGTGGGTTGGTGCCTACAAATCATATAAGAAGAGATTGGTGTCTCTTGTAGGTTGGTGCCTACAAAGACTGTAAAATAAATTTATATAAAAGCAATATTTTTCTATGGTTTTCTCCCGTAAGGGTCCACGTAAATCATGTGCTCTTGTGTTGCATAATTGTTAGATCTTATGTGAATGATGTTAGAAGATTAATCTTTACTTGGTAAAGGTTATTCTTTAATTGTAATTATTTATTAACTTGTAGGAATATTCCAAAAGAATCCCTACAAGTCTTGTAATTTGTCTTCTTACACGTGTGAGGATGACTCATTTTATTTTTAATTCCTTTATTAAGGAATATTTGTATCCACCACCTTAAGAGGTTCTTAACACATTGCACACACATAGATGAATGGTAGCATTCATTGAGTTGGAAGTACTTTCTAATTCTAACTCCTCTTCTCACCTCTATATATTGAGGTGCCTCTCCTCTCATTCTTCATTCAAGCAAGCAAGCTTAAGGCTTAAGTGCTCTCTCTCTCTCTTTGTATCGTTCTTAGGCATTTTGCCTCCATTCATAATATTGGAGGTTTTTCTTGTTTTTTCCCCTTATCAAATTCTTGTGTCTCCTTTGCATTTGGTGGTGCTTGGTTGGCTTCTCTATTTCTTGGTAATCTCTTCCCTTCAAACAATGCTCATTAGTTAGTACTTTTCATTGCTCATTTATTTTTCCTTTCATGGTATCAAAGCTTTGGTATTACTAATCTTTAGTGAGCTACATTGTTGAAGGCTTACCAAGTTTTTAAGCACACCATTGGAGGCACTCTAAGAGAGGAGGAGAAGAGTCAAAGTCTAACTTGTTTTTTTGTTTGATATTTGTTTTTCTAACTTAGTTTTATTGTGCAGGAATTTCAGTTTTCTAATTGTTTCTTATTTCAAATAAATTGTTCTTAAATTTGTTTGCATTTAGTGTAAGTTTTTTAGAAAACCCTAAGGGTTTATCTTGTTTTCCAATTTTCAATTCAAAGTTTCCTAACCATTTGTGCAAGATATTTTATCTAGAGTTTTTTAAGTTTTTCTTGCAATATTAGTTAAATCTATAAAAAAATCATTGTTTTTTATTTGATATTGTATTTAAATTAATCATTTAAATAAAGGGGTTTTTTTATAAAAAATTACCTTCAAGAGTATTATTTCCTTCATAAAGTTGTAAAATTATTTCTTGTACTAAGTTTTGTGCATTTAAATCTATTTACAATGTCAACTTTAATTCCAAAAATGAAATTAAATTCTTTTTACTCACTCTTGAAAAACTCATCTCTTTTATTTTTCGTTTTAAACATCTTTTGGATGCTACTAAGGATTCCAAACTCGAAACCTAATCCGTCTACATCCAAAGATGATCAAAAAAATGGAAGCTCTTGGCCTCATAGGTATTTCCATGTCACCTGAACTATATGTTCACATTGGGACATGTACAAAAGCCTATGAAGCATGGGAAAGTTATTTATGATAGTTCAAATGAATCTAGAAAAATTCAACTGCAAGATCAACTTGAAGATCTCAGGTATTCTGATTTTAAATCTATGGATGATTTTTTATTGAAATTTGATGCTTTGAATAGTCAATTGCAAGGTTTAGGAGTAAAATTAGAAGATCTTAGATTAATTTATCTTATTCTAGGCAATTTCAGCGATTTATTACTAATATTCATGCTCAATTAGCTATTCTTTCTTTAGCTACTCAATTAACTTATGATACTTTTCGCAATTTATTAAGACAAGAAGAAGCTAAGTTAATTCAATTTGGTAATCTTAAATCTAATGAACATGCCCTTTTGTCTAATCATATGAAAAACTTTAAGCCTCATTCTAAACAATATTATAATAATAAACCTCATTATAATAATGGCAATGATCTTAGGAAGAAACTTCTTCAAAAAGGCCTCATTGCATTTATTGTAATAAGGGCGATCATTGGCAAAATACTTGTTTAAAGAAGCAAAATGAGAAAAACCCTATGAAGCAAAATCATCAACAACAAAATAAACCTAATAATCATAAGTTTCATAACAATGCAAATCAATCTAGACATGCTTTTACTTGTACTTTGAATTCTTCACAACCTCTTGAATGGGTTATTGATTCAGGTGCATCTCAACATGTTACTTCACATAAAGAAGTTTTTGAGTCTATGCAACATGATATGTCTAATGTTCCTCTTCAACTTGCTAATAATCATACTTGTAAAATCGAAGCAATTGGAGATGTGAATGTTCCTAATGGTAAATTGTGTGATGTTTTAAATGTTCCTGAATGAAAGACAAGTTTGCTTTCAGTTGCTAAGCTTTGTCAAGATTATAAAATAGAATTTTACAAAGATATGTGCTATGTTATTGATCCAAGGTCATTGCTAATGCTGAATTAGACAATGATAATTTGTTCAAATTTTATGAGTTTTCTCGATCTAGATGCTTTTTAATATCTACCATTGATTTTAATGTTTGGCATGAAAGACTTGGTCATATTAATACTAACAATATTTCCTTGATGCAAAAACTTAATATGGTAGATGGATTGCCTAGTATTGTTCCATCTAAAATTGTATGCACAGGATGCATGAGTGGTAAGATGCATAGGGAGCCCTTTCCACAAGGTCAATCATGGAGGGCAACTCATAAGTTGCACCTAGTTCATAGTGACCTTTTGGGACCCATGGAGAATAACTCCATCCAAGGATCAAGGTATGCACTTACTTTTGTTGATGATTTTTCTAGAAGAACTTGGATCTATTTTCTTCATAGTAAGGATCAAGTTCTTGATATATTTTCTGAATTTCATAAATTTGTTGAAAGGCAATCTGGTTTTAAACTTAAAATTCTTAGAACTGATAATGGTAAAGAATATGTGAACAATGCTTTTAATAGTTATTTGAAATCATTTGGTATTAAGCATGAGCTAACTATTCCCTATACACCTCAACAAAATGGTGTAGCGGAAAGGAAGCATAGAACTATTGTTGAAATGGCTAGATGTATGTTACATGCTAAAAATATGTCTTATAAATTTTGGGCAGAAGCTATGTTTTGTGCTACTTACATTATTAATAGGACTCCTACTAAAGCTTTAAAGGATATAACTCCTGAAGAAGCTTGGTCTAGTAGGAAGCCCAATCTTAAGCATTTAAGAATTTTTGGTTCAATTGCTTATGTTCACAAACCTAAAGAAAAGAGACAAAAATTAGATCTTAAATCTTCTTATCATATTTTCGTTGGTTATGATGAACATTCTAAAGCTTATAGAGCTTATAATCCTTTTACTAACAAAGTTCAAGTTGCTAGAGATATATGCATTGCTAAAAATGGTGTTCTTGATTGTTCTAAAGTGCCTGATATTGAATCTTCTCAAAATAAAGTTATTGTTGTGGAGGATAATCCTAAGTTGAATCTTATCTTAACCCTCCTAATGCATCTCTTACTCATAGTGATAGTGATGATGAAAATGTTGAAATTTCTCCTCATGATTCTTCTTCTAGTGATGATACTCCTACATCTAAAAGAAAGCCTAGGAATGGTTTAAAAAATTGATGCAAGAAAGTGAGGATATTTTAGCTAGGATGAATCAATCTAAAACTAGAAAGGCAAATTATTGTAATTACACTTTGATGTCTCACATTATGCATTCAAATGATCCTCAAACTTATGAACAAGCTAAAGATCAACCTCATTGGCAAAAGGCTATGCAAGAAGAATATGATACTTCAATTGCTAATAAAACTTGGGATTTAGTTCCCTTACCTCAAGCTAAGAATCTTGTTTCATGCAAATGATTGTATAAAACTAAGGTTAATGCAAATAATGAAGTTAGCAAGTTTAAAGCTAGATTAGTTGCTAGGGGCTTCTCTCAAGTTGAAGGTTTAGATTATAATGAAACATTTGCTCGAGTAGCTAAGATGCCAACTATTAAATTAGTTGTTGCTTTAGCTTCTCATATGCATTGGCCTATTCATCAAATGGATGTTAAAAGTGCATTTTTAAATGGTGATTTACATGAAAAAATTTATATGTCTCAACCTTTGGGTTTCATTAAGGAAGGCAATGAACATCTTGTTTGCAAATTGAAGAAATCAATTTATGGTTTAAAACAATCTCCTAGAGAATGGTATTCAAAAATTAATGCTTTCTTTTTATCTCAAGGTTTCATTAGAAGTAAAAATTATCCAAATTTATATATTAAGCATAGTGAAAATGATATTGTGATTATTATTTTATATGTTGATGATCTAATTATCACTTCTAGTTCTAACAATTTGATTAGTGATGTTAAGTCTCAACTCAATCAACAATTTCAAATGACTTATTTGGGCCTATTACATTATTTTTTGGCTATGCAAATTTGGCAAACACCTAAAGGTATTTTTCTTTCTCAACATAAATATGCTCAAGATCTCTTAGATAGATTTAAATGAATGATGCAAAGTGTGTTTCTACTCCTTGTGAATTAGGAACTAAATTAATGGCTGATATAGAAACTCCTTCAGTTGATCCTACTTTGTATAGGCAATTAGTTGGTAGTTTGAATTATTTAACTCTTACTAGACCTAATATTTCTTATAGTGTTGGTTTAGTTTCTAGATTTATGTCTAAACCACAACAAACTCATTTTAAAGTTGCAAAAAGAATTTTAAGATATGTTAAAGGCACTGTTAATCTTGGTCTCTTTTATGATGCAAATTGTGATTTTTCTTTAAAAGGTTATACTAATTCAGATTTAGGAGGTGATCCCAATGATGGGAGATCCACTTGTGGTTATTGTTTCTTTGTTGGATCAGGTGCAATCTCATGGAATAGTAAGAAACAACAATCTACTTCTCTTTGTTCTACAGAAGTTGAATATAAAGGTTGTACAAATGCATCCAAAGAAGCATTATGGGTAAGAAGATTACTTGAAGAATTGGGTCAACCTCAAATGGATCCTAGTCCTTTATATTGTGATAATCAAAGTGCCATTTCTTTGGCCAAGAATCCAATTTTTCATGCAAGGACTAAGCACATTGCTCTTCAACATCACTTCATTAGAGAGCACATTGAAGACAAGCAAATTTCTCTTTTGTATTGTAAAGGTGAAGATCAAGTGGCAAATATTCTCACCAAAGCTCTTTGTAAAGATAAATTTCTATTTCATTGTAAAAATCTAGGATTGCAACCCATTGAAGGGCTTGGTGTAAACTCCCCAAGTAAAGCTTAAGGGGGGATGTTAGAAGATTAATCTTTACTTGGTAAAGGTTATTCTTTAATTGCAATTATTTATTAACTTGTAGCAATATTCCAAAGGAATCCCTACAAGTCTATTGTCTTTTTGTCTTCTCACACATGTGAGGATGACTCATTTTATTTTTAATTCCTTTATTAAGGAATATTTGTAGCCACCTCCTTAAGTGGTTCTTAACACATTGCACACACATAGATGAATGGTGGCATTCATTGAGTTAGGAGTTAATTTCTAATTCTAACTCCTCTTCTCACCTCTATATATTGAGGTGTCTCTCCTCTCATTCTTCATTCAAGCAAGCAAGCTTAAGGCTTAAGTGCTCTCTCTTTCTCTTTGTATCATTCTTAGTCATTTTGCCTCCATTCATAATATTGGGGTTTTTTCTTGTTTTTTCCCCTTATCAAATTCTTGTGTCTCCTTTGAATTTGGTGGTGCTTGGTTGGCTTCTCTATTTTTTGGTAATCTTTTTCCTTCAAACAATGCTCATTAGTTAGTACTTTCCATTGCTCATTTATTTTTCCTTTCAAATAATATTGTGCAATTGATATTATCGTGGTTGTTAGTTTGAAAAAGTAAAAGATTGTATTATATTGATTCACCCCCCTCCTCTCAATATAATTGTGTGCTCATCATAGTGTGCAGCCCTACACACACATTCATCATTATCAACCTACTCCTTTCATGTCTTGGCTTAGATGAAGACGGAATCAATTCCTAGAATACCAACTAATTCTAGATCCTAACCACCTATGGAATACCAACTATCATACAACTAAAAATAGACCATGCCATGACATTAACTCTTCCACATGTCACTCCCATGAGATCTTCCCAACCAACAAAAGACTTTCAATCTAAAGACTCCCACTATAGGCCCAATTCATCAATGGTTGACCACACATCCTTTGTGTAGAAGATAGCACTATGAATAAGTAGTACAACAATGTCATGGTACCACCAACACCATTCTCATTGCTTGTAGCAATAGATAGAGGTAGCAATCCCATGATCTAGAGCACCTTCCTGATCATCCACCTACCTTCTACAATTAGTGCACACACTCCAACAATTTTCTATCCTATTGCCTGAGATGAAACTTCTTCTCACCAAGAACACTTTGCAATTGAACAGCACATGAAAGTTCCAACATTGTCCCACTTGATATTTACCATAGGGGAGTTGCAAAATAATTGGAAAGAAACTAAGTATAGAGAAAGCACAAACCCCATTAAATCCTAGCACCAACAAAATGTTTCAATGCACACTAGCTTTCTCAAAGAGCCAACTACATTTACTAAAGTATCAACTTTTTCCTCCTGAACCTTCTTAGCCTCTACCATCTCCCAAGCAAAATGATACTAGGCATCTACATGCTTTGTACAAGCATAGTACAATACATTATTTTGATAAACAAATTGCACTTTAACTATCACAATTGAGTGCCATTGTCTTGCTTCCAAATCCAATACCAACATTCAATCTCTATAGCCACATTGCTTCCTTGCAAGCATGTGTTGTAACCAAATACTCTACTTCAATGGTGGAACTGTGGATTGTCTTTTACTCATCCAATGTACTACTCCTCTAAACAAAGTAAAAACATAGCCATGCTTGCAAATCTCCTATTGTCAAGATCTTTAACCCAATTTGAATCCACAAAGCCTTGTATATTCAACAACTTGTCATCAATAGTCCCATGATAACAAATCCTATTGCTTAGGCAATGTCCAATCAAGTACTAACCATTGGCATGCATCAAACTTCCTAATGCACTAGCATAAGTAACATTGAACATGTCCTCCAAATCCTCTTGAGAATTAGTACATTATTCTAAAGACAACTTAGTGCCTATAGATTAAGGGCAGATTTACTATCTTGCACATTAAATGTCTATAATATAGTATCAATGTATTTCCCTTGATTCAACCACGGCTTCCTATTAGCTCTACCTATATTAATTTCTATGCCTAGCATGCATAGTTACACCACTGTCGGGGATAGGGGGACACCAGAACGGGGGGACAAGTTTCTGAGACAGGGGGACAAAGGGGCCTCAATTTGGGCAGAAAGCGGCCATTTCCTTTCCATTCTTCATTGGAAATATGTTGGAGTCTTTCCCAACAGCACAGGTAGCCGAGAGTGCCAGGTTGGAAATGCAGTGGTATCCATTCACATCTTATCGGTCCTAGGCTGATTTCGATCCTCACAACCAAATTGGGACAATGAATGGAAAGAAGTACAGACATAAGGTAGACCTGGAGGATTTTTGGGCAAATGTTGCAAATGAGTTTGATATTAGGAAAAGACTTTGGTCTAGATTACGAGTAAGCTTGATCAGAACAACTGAGCTTTTTCGTGTGCCTGACCAGTTAGAGGATGATGGAGAATATGTTCAGTCGCGCTATGATGAGAATTGGCCTCTTCCTCCTGTGAAATGGTTAGAACCAGAGCTCGCAAATCTGGCAACCTTAATGAGGCCAGTTATTAAGTATTCACAGTGGTGGGTTGATCAACAAGTCTAGGGGCTAAGGCGAAGAAATTTGACCCTCACTTATAACTTGATGGGTGAAATGGAATCATACTCTTCGAATGCAAGAGCCTCCCAAAGTGTCGAACTAATTGAAAGCACTAATTCCAGGAAAAGGAAGGAAGCAGTTGATGACTCCACAAGGTCGAAGGGGAAGAAAATTGTAAACGAGGAACCTGTTCAGAAGAAGCAGAGATTAGAGCCATCCCATTCTGCCACGTCTAGGAATGTGAATGAGGTATTAACTATTGAGGATGAGTCATTGGCTGAAATAAGGATTCCTTCTCCAATCCATGAGGAGAATATTGAATCAATCCAGCAGGACGATGATGAACCCCCATCTCCTACAGGCACGGAAATACTTGAACCAGAAAATGAGATGGGTATTCTGGATGAAGAATTTCAAGAGGGAATGATTTCCACTCTTAGAGGAGTTCAAGATATTCCATGTGAAGAAAGTAATCAGGAAGAGGAAGGCATTGAGAAGCCTACAATTCCTGATTGGTTGAAAGAAAGGTTGAAAATGAAAGCATGAGTGGAAATTCAAGAAGAAGATGATACGGCCGATTTCTTGGCCAGATTAGAGAAGGTTACTATAAAGAAGCCAGCCAAAAAGTTTTCCACAATCCAGAGAGATGAATTTGGCTGTCGTTCAATGCAAATTGTTGTACCAACAGTGGACAAGGCAAAGGAAGATATTACTCCTCAGGAGTATGCAATCACTACTATCGACTTGGGACCAACTACAAAGGGTCAAGAGATTGAGGACTTGGAGAATTTAGTCGCTTCCATGAAGGCAAGATTGGAAAAGGAGGTAGGAAAGAAAAGAGAATACAAAAAGGAAATTGAGCACCTAAAGGAATATATTCAGCGCCTAACCAAACCTCTTAATCAAGGCGATTCAGTGGCTCCTCCACTTTTGAATTCTTCGCAGGAAGCAATCAAAGATTTTGAAGAAGACATGGTAACAACCAGAGAAACCAAGGAGTGGATGGCAAGCAAAAGTGAAGAAGCAACCACATTTGTGGAAAGGTTAACATTGGCCTATGGACAAACTTCTTCTTTGCTTTCCAAAATTGCAGTCATGGCGGAAGCATGGGATAACCTTCAAGATGTTCAGGACAGAATTATCCCATGCCTTAGAGTGTTGAAAGGAATTCCAAAGCAGGAATTGATTAATGAAAAAGTATATGCAGCAGGGGCTGCATATGATTTCAACACTTGGTACTGGTCATTGGTTGCACAAAGTGAAGTCTTAGAAAAAGTGAAGGCCAATGGTATCAAAGCTAAGGAACAAATAAGAGAGATTCAAAATAAGATTTTCCTTGTAGCTGCAGATATACTTGAGAGGGATACCATCCAAGAAAATGATATGCAGTTGGAAAGTCTAAAGCTCAGAACTCAGGAGATTTTCTTCGCCATCACTGGACCAGTCCTGAAGCAGAATTTGACTAAGGCATCGAATTTCTTATCCATCCAAGATGCCTTCCAAAGACAGGAATTGGAATTAGAGACTACTTTCGCCATGTGTGCAGATGACTTAGATGGATTGGAATTCAAGGTGAATATGCTGCCACATGTCACAATGGAGGAGGTCAGCCCGATGGTGTCCAAATTCATTGAATATACTGCCACTCAAGAGGATAGAGATGTGCCTCCTAGAAGATAGCTCCTCGTGCCACTTGTCCCCCATGCACTTGTTATTGATGTTATTTTGGGAAACCATAATTAGGGTTGTTATGTCTTAATCTCAGCCGTTGATCTTAGATTGATCTCGGCCTTTCATTTGTTTTTCAAAACTCTATATAAACTCCTATTCTCTCATTTCATCCAGTGAAGAGAGTTTTATGAAATTTTTGCTTAGAGCTACTTGGATAATAAAAGTTCATGTTGCAAGATTGCTTTGAATCCTTCTTGCTATCAAGTGGTTGCATGGTTGCATATCTCCTTCAACATAGAATAGATTTAGAATAGAATTTGATTTGCACGCTTGTTAGATGAATGAAAGATTTGATAGTACGGATTGGTGAAACTCTTGCTCATACTTTCTTTGAATGAATGATTTTTTTTCAATGCATAAAGATAGCCTGAGCCTATATTGTGGATGCTTTAACTTCTACTTTGAATGAAATATTGTTCCATTGATGGTATTATTCATTGTATGAAAATCTCGAGCACAACCCTAGAAGATTGCGCTCACTTTGTGTAGTTGTCATTCATGTGGCGAAGCAAAGTGTTGTTATTGGTTTCACCTAGTATTTATCGTCTCTTGAGTTCTTAGAAGTAGCATAAAATTTCTAAACCCCTATCCTTTTGTTATTTTTTTTTAAATTCCAAAACTAAAAAGAAAAAAAAGAAAAAGAGCATTTACTGTCAAATTCATCTAAGCCCTAGCTTGTGAGTGATTTGTTAGCGTAAGTCCCCCTTGTATTTCAGCATACATAACAAGGCAGCTATCCAACATAAAGTCACCCGTTCGCACATATAAACCTTGGAGTTGCCGTGTGGTCTTTCTTGCAATCTTGGCACACGTAGTGATTTTGTTCAAGAGAGGGTAGAGTGTCCTTGACATTTTATTCTAAATGTTCGGTGAATGATAAAATGTACACCAACACCTCCAAACCAAACCACGAAGTCTAAACACCTTACTACATACCATTGCAAAACCTTAATTCACACTACATTACCACAATGATTCAAGTTGCACCATTTCACTTACTACATGCTACATTGTTGTTTGAGATTGAACTTCTACTCACCATTAACTCTTTGCAAGTGAGTAGCACACCAAAGTTCCAAAACCTATGCCATGTCCCCTTGAGTGCGGCCATCTAGATGGTGCATCAAATCAAACATTATTATCACTTTGCATATTGTCTTTGTCTCAAGGTAGCTGATACATTAACAACAATGGACTGGGGTCATTCCATCATCTGCAATAAGTACAGCAATAAGTTACAAAGGCGGTGACTTTTTGCTTACCTAATTTTTGTTATTCATATTGCATAGTGGCAAGTTTTTCAGACTCAATCAGCATGGACTAGAGATTAATTGAAGAGGGATCTAATGAACTATACACTAGTAATATGCAGCAAAAAGGAGCACCATCTGCAGTCAAGCAAATTTTATTCCAAAATTGCTCCACCTTTCTACCCATTACCGAAAGGCGTAAAATTTCAAGCTTTCCTTTCCATAAGAAAAGTTTTAACTATTCCTTACTACTCCAAACTCTCTCTGCCATTTGTGAAAGATTATTAAGATATTGCCACTCATTCCCTCACCTATCCCAATCAGTGAATCTTGATTTCTTTGATGCCATGAAATTAGGTACCAGAAATGCTGCCACTCGTATAGATCGCATCAAACCAGAACAAGAGCTACACAAAGGCATAATAAAATAGAAAGAAATAATGCTACTCTAAACAGAATCTAATACTTGCATAGTAAAACAAAATCCAAATAACTCAACAAAAAGTAAACAAATAATACAAGATTTACCCAAGAAACCCTTTTGGGAAAAACCCAGCAAACAGTAGCACCATTCTTTATGTATTCATAGATAAAAAAAATTACAATAGAATGAAAGAATTTGTCTATGTTATCAAGGAGACCTTAAACTCACTTCCAAGAGCAATTTCAGCAACATAGACCTGCCTTCCAACAACCATACTCCTCCCATCGAAGCACTCAATATATAAGCAAGAGAGACAAGAAAACTTACTAAATTTTCTAATCAATGCACCTAGGTGACATTTCCCAAGGTAGGCACCCAAGTTTGACTCTACATCCAAGAGCCCTTAAAAACTCCAAGGCAAACCCGAGTTATCTCTCCAATTGAAAAGCTTCAAATGGTGTGTCTTCATGTGGCCATATTAAATGCATTTTACATGACATCCATAATCAAATGCATTTTCAATGTCACATAACAACTACCTATGTAAACACTGCCCTACCAAAAGCATGATGTTCCACTTAAAGATTTACCACAACTTTATTAAATTTAATATTTTACGCAAGGTATATAACACCTTTCCCAACATACATTGCATGAGGGGCCAATCCATAGAGAAAACAAACTAGCAACAAAGGAAGACATCCCCATAGCAGTTTTTCACCAAAATAAATTTTATGTGCTCCCTAGCTTCATCAAAGAATCTGCAAACATTCTCCAAAGTGTTCACATTTTCAATCATTACCCTCTTGTCCTCCACCATATCACATATAAAATAATATTGCACATCAATGTAGTTTGTCCACGCATAAAAAAATATGATTCTTGGCTAAACTAATAGCACTCTATCACAGTCAATCCACACCAACTCCTATCTTAAGTAACATCTAAATACAACCTCTGAAGCCATACTGCCTTCTTACAAGCATGAGTAGCTGCTATGTACGTAACTTCTGTAATCAAAATAGTAACCACAACCTGTCTCTTACTAATCCAGCTCACTGAACCACTTAACAGGCTAAGGACATAACTACTAGTAAATATTCTACTATCAATATCACCAACCCAATTTACATTGTTTTACTCATATCAATTCCTTTCTAGTAACAAAGAAACTTTGAAATACACAAAGATATCAGAAGACCTTCTCAACTGCAGTCCAATACTCTTTGCCCATATAAGACATGTACCTACTCAGGGCTCCCATTGCTTGGGAAGAATTCAGTCTAGTACAAACCATGACATACATCAAACTATCAACAACACTCTCTTATGGAACATGGGTCATGTTGTGTATCTCATCAGGATCTTGGAACATTGTTCCACAAATAACTTTGTTCCCACAGAAATAGAAGCACTCACTGACTTGCAATCATGCATTTTAAATCTATATAATAGATAATCAACATACTTCCTATGACTTAACCGAAGTCTTATGTTATCTCTATCTCTCCTAATCTTCATCTTTAAGATAGACTTGGCAGCTCCTAAATCCTTCATATCAAATTCAAGTGAAAGTTAAGACTTCACTTTTACCATATCCTTATTGTTTCCAATAAGAAGCATGTCATCAACATAGAGAATAATGAAAATGAACTAATCATCCACTCGTTTGCTTAAAATCAACATAGTAATTAGACTTTGTTCTAACAAATCCCATCTTCAAAACATAAGTATCAAATTTCTAACACCACATCCAAGGAGAGACAATAAGCTGAGACTTAAGCACTTTTACCATATCCTTATTGTTCCCGATAAGAAGCATGTCATCAACTGCACAACCTTTTTCTCTTCATCTCCAAGTTCCTCAATAGGAGAAGACTTGATCTCTCTAAAGATCAAATAATGGAATATCACATTACAATTATGTACCACCTTCTTTATTTCATCTTTTCAAAGCAAATATTCTTTCATGCCACAAATGTAATTGATGAAGTTACACTTCTCCACTTTGAAGTCCAGCTTAAACCACTTCTCCATTTTGAACTTCCAACTTAGACCATTTCTCCTCAAGCACATGCACATATGCATCACAACCAAAACAGTCCAAGACATCGAAGAGAGGGCCTTCTTGTCTGTCCAAACCTCTGTTGGGGTTTTATCGACAAGTATTAGCATAGAAGATTTTTTGTAAACATAACAATCATTATCCATCTCAGTACCACTGAGCATACTCCAAGCTCTTTCAATCAACATCTCATTCATCCTTTCTACAATTCCATTCTACAAATGGATGTATGGAATTGTCTTCTATCTGACTATACCACTATTCTTACATAACTTCTCAAACTCTGCAAAGCAAAATTATCCACCGTCGTCTATTCTCAAAATGTAATGTCCCCTATCCATTAATTCATCCTACAGCATCCCATAATCCCATTCCTCTAATTTCCTGATGGGTTCTAGGAAAATGCCTCTTCAAAGTGAGGTTACCATTTGGGAAAGTTAGCAATAACAAATAAATAATATTTAATAGCATTTTCTGTTTAATTTTGTCAATTTCTAACAATGCATTATGGGAGTTACAAATCGACTTTTCAAAGAGGGTAGTTATGTTGTCAGAGTGGGGGTGCTGAGTTATGGTGTCATTTTGAATTGAATAGCATTTGCTATTTTGGGAATACAATCAAATTATTGGTGCGCTGGGATTTGGACCCTCCTTTGTGCCATAAAATGAGGCATTTGACTGTTAGAAGTGTCTCCCTTTCTGCTATTATATTTCTACATTAGTGTGTTGTAGCTGATTTGAGGACAAAATCCCTTGAATCTCAAATCCAAAGGACGAAATCCCTTTGGCTCCCTTCAGTAATCTCATCCAGGGGCTGCAGTTGTGCTGGTGATTTTTTTTCTTCACTTTTGTGAATGTTTGGTGATCTGTCATAGCTGTACACAGTACATAGTCAATTAGTTTTGGAGAATCATTTGCAGGTCATTGCATCTGTTTTAGGTTTGGCGTGGTAGCATGTTGTTATTTATCTATGTACTCTAGTTTTATGTTGTCAATTAAATATTGTATTTCAATGGCATGTTGTTTATATATGCAGGTGTAGTAAATAAGTTATACAATTTTTGTAAAGGTTATTACAATGGTATTAGAGTTAACATCCTACCAGCCATGGAGTATGGCAAAAAACCAAAAAGATCCATATCAGATGAGAGAATAGACATGTTTCAAGCAACCATAATAGGAATCTAAATGGGGCAAGAAAGAATGACTAAATTGCTGACAAGTTTGCTGCAGATCCAAGAAAACATGCCCACAGCCATCCCATTACAAAATCAAGGAAATGCCACAACATCACAAAGTGGGAAGCTCATATACAAATAACCACCTAGTAAGTTCTATTCCAAAACCCTCAAAACCCATGTTCTAACAAAGGGAAGAAAAAGCAAAGCCAGTAAGTTATTCAATGGAGGAGCTCGATAGATTATTTGGAGAATATCAAGGAAAGACTGATGATTTCAAAGCAGCTATAAAATTTGATAGGTATTTGGAGTTAGTGGGAAAAGGTGTACAAAGAAGTCAAGGAAATAATCAAGGTGACAGTAGAAATTAATTAAAGCATAAAGTATACAAATTAATTGCATCCACATTTGATGGCACAAACAAGATATCTACTAGGGCTTGGTTGCAAAAACTACAAACATATTTGACACTTAGTCCCATGAGAGAAGAAGATGCAATTTAGTTTGCTACCTTGCACTTGGAAGGTGTAGTATATGATTGGTGGCATCATGGCCTCATCACACAAGGGTGTGGACTTGTACAAACTATTGAAGGTTTCAGCCAAAGGTTGTTGGATAGATTTGAGTGAAAGGGTGAGGAAGGGCATCTCAGAGAATTAACCAGAATAAAACAACAATCCTTAGTGGATGTGTATGTAGCAAAGTTCCAAAGAGTTGCAGTCATGGCATCAGATATTTAAGAGAAGAGGATCATTTTCCTCTTCGTTGAGGGCTTATTTGAGCCTCTTAGTGGCCCTAGTTAAGTCCTTTGCATTGGCTTCATTGTAGAAAGCTATCAAGAGAGTCTTGACACTTGAAACATCTCTATTAAGGAATAATTATACATCACATTCAAAGCCACCTACTATTGGATTCCAGAAAGGAAATTTTCAAAGAGATGGATTAAGCTCACAACCACAAAAGACTATGCAGTAACCATTTAAGAGAAGATGGATGACATTACCAAAAATGAACTCAAGAGAAAGAAGCTATGTTTCACGTGTAAAGCAACATGGGAACTCAGCCACAAATGCCTTGGCATCAACCATGTACATTACATAGAGGTGGTGTATGATGGGCCTAAAGAACCATAGCCATACCCAAGCATAGAGGAGCAACCATAGAAGATAGCAGCAGCATTCTTGAAGCCCTTTCAGAAGCACCACAGTACCACCCATTCAAAGTTCATGGGTTATTATTTAGGCAATGGATTACCGGGTTGATAGATAGTGGGGCCATCCACAATTTCATTGATGAGAGCTTGGATTACTACACTAGAGAGAGTCCCGACTATTCCACCTCTGAACACAAGCTTGGCTTTCCCATGACCAAGAATCTTGTGGAACATATTATCACCCAAGAAGACTTTTCCACCATCATAGTTCTCTTATACAAAAAATCAGTCCCTGCGTGGAGTCATGTGGAATAACACTTTAGAATCATCACTTGCATTTATAACAAAGGATGCAAAAAACACATCTCTAGATTCATCATTGAAGGTCTTTGAATCTAAATCATCACAAATTCATTTTCAACCTTCTTCATTTCACATTTTTTCTTAATATGACCAGTCTTACCACAATTCCTACATTTCACTTAAAATTTTCTAGGAGACTCAGACCTTCCCTTGGACTTGGATCTCCTACCTCCCTTCTTGTTCTTGACCAAACAAGAGTTGGGTAAAATCATAAATCATTGACACTTTCAGTGCAGAACCACGGTTTTAATCCCCGGGCGACATGACAAAATTGAGTAAAATATGGCATTCAACTCGCGGCTTAGGACAAAGTAATTGTAAAATTGGGTAAAACGCATCCAATTCAATGTGTCAAACGAGGCAAGAGAATCCATCAAAGGACACTAAAAACCAGAGGATTCATCAAAGAACACAAAATAACAGGGAATTCATCTAAGTATATAAAACAAATAAACAAATAAATCCCTTATGCTCTAGTTCATAATCATATTTTCATTCAAAACAGAAATTACGACTTAAAAACTGAAAATTACAAAAACAACACTTAATCTTTACATTTCATCAAACCATGGGTATATTTCATCCATGAATTCTTGAGGGGTGCAGGTAAGCTGATAATCCTGAATGATTGCAGAAGCTGCTTCCAAGGGGCGCTTGCCCAATCGATTCGCCTCTCCTCTGCCGTCCCACTGCTTCCCATACTTTGCCAAATACATCTTCAGCACTTCTTCCACAACGCATTCTGTAAAAAGAAAAGCAAAGGCCCAACATTACTATAAGTTACGTAACTCTATCAAAAAAAAGTTCTGCTGCAAGGAAGGCCATAAGCAATTGAAGACCTGTGTCGAGGAGGGTGCCATCCAGATCCAAAATTACATTCGTTTTTGGGTTTCGAGGGGAGTTTTCGCCCATTTTTTTGAAATGCCAGAGAAATCTGTAGTAGATGGTGGAGAAGCCGTGTCGCATCACACACAAAACTGTCTAGCTTAGTAATAGCACCGGTTCAATACGATCGTTGTTTTTCCTATATCCAATCAAAAACACTATTAGAGAATCTTTAACCCTTATGAATGAGCACTCAAGCATATTCTGTGCATTTGTAGTGCACTAATTTGAAGCGGGACCACTTCCATTATATTTAGAATATTATTTTATCCAATGTGCCATAAATGGAGTTCTCAATGAACGAAGGAATTTTAATTACTTTCACAATCAAGCGAATGAATTATTTTTCTGAGGAAAAATTTATGATTTTGATTGATTGATTTTTTTGTGTTGGTTTCAAATGAATGTTTTCCGATTAAATTGTGTGATAATGTTTAATCATTAATACTTTTGATCACATTTTATTATCTATCATCAAAATGAAGAGAGAACATCATCACGAAGTTGTATTTCTAGAGTTTTACCCAAATGTCCTTTAGGCTGTGTACTGCTTTTGTATTTTTGATGTATCCTTTCAGCTTATTGTGACCTTATAAGTTGCTTCTATATACTCTGGTTTTGATACGGGTTTTTGTTGAGCTGTGGTTGTTTGTACAGCTCATTGTTTTGGTCCTTGTAGAGTTTTTAAGTGCACTTTATTCTTTGTAACTAATTTCTTCAATACCAAAAAAAAAATTGAAGAGAGAAGAATTGAGAAAGAAAGTAAGGGAAAGGGGGACACAAAAATAAGAGACTAGAAGAGAAAAAATAAATTAAAAATAAATCAAAACCAAAAACTTGCAACAATCTAATGAGACATAGATATGATGAAATTAATCAAAATAAGTAAAATATATATTAAAATATGAACATAAATATATAAAATCCTTACAAAAATATAAAGAGGTTATTAATGAAAATATAAGAAAAATAAAATAAATGTATAAACATATATGACTATCTATGAAAAATAGAATCAAAATATAAATGGAAATATGAAAATTAAAAATGTAAATATAAGGACATAGGTAGATATAGGTAGATATGAATATATGAATAAAATTGACAATAGAAATAAAATGTATGAATAGAAAAAATATGAAAGATAGAAGAAGAGAATAAATCAAAAGTAAGATACTATATACATATTAGTCATATATATATGAATATAAGTTTACATATATATGCATACATGTGTGTGTACATATAGATATGTATACATACATAAACATATGTATGTATATATATTTGTGTGTACATATATACATACATAGATGAATAATTATATCTAGAGGTGTTTTACAATCACTCGAAAGAGTCTTATGTGGTTAACATGTACATAAAAATTAAATATAGAAGATGTCAATCTATTAAATACTGACAAAGCCTTATTCATACTTTGTCACTATTTATAAACTAAAAGAGAATAATATGTTATTCACAAAAAAATGATAGGTAATAGAAAGAACACCCTCAAAATTTAAGTTAACCAAGAAGGGGATCATAGTTTAGATTGATGGAACCATCATCAAAATTAAACTATAATTATAAAATCAAACTTATAAAAAGTAACATATAATATATACTACACTTTTCAAAAGAAAAACAATCAAAATAATTACTCAATTAGTGAATGGTAATTTTTGAAAAATAAAACTAAAATTTGTATACAAAATTATATAAAAAATAAAATAAACAATGTAATATAAGTAAATAAAAATAGTTATTTAAATAAATATAAAAACAATGTAAATAAAATAAAATGATTTTTAAATAGTTTTAAATTAAAATAAAAAAATTATATAAATATTTCAAGATTGATATTTCTCATAATTTTTTAATAGATGTATTTAAGATATTTATATAAAAAATATGAATATAAATATATAAGTAAATGAGATTACATATGAATAAAAGGATAGAAAATATATGACAATATGATTATAAAGAACAAGAATTTATAGAAGATAAAGAAGATATAAATGAATAAATATATATGAAAGGAAATTAAATAGCAATAAAATCTAAGTGAATGAATATTGAAATTAAATAATAGAAGAATTAAAAAGTATAAAAATTAAAACAATGAATTAAAAAAGTATGAAATAATATATAAAATATATGTATATATTACATGTATAACACATAAAAAATATGCAAGGGGATAGGCCAGAGGGACCTATAGTGGAGCACCCTAACTTCGCATTTCTCTACATAGAAATTTCAAATCACTTTGAATTATGTACAACAGTTTATTTGGCAACTCATGTGCTTCTATATTTCGTTTGAGGGACACATCATCAAATATGATGCCACATCAACATGCTTTTTGTTGAGGTATCCAAAAAGGCCCAGAAAAAAAAGTGAGACCGATAGTGGTGCACTAAGTCATGTTTTATTGGTGCGCTTATGTGGCATCACATGATTTGTCACTTTGCATACTTTATGGATAAAAAGTGTTTTGCAATTGGATATTAAAGTGTTCCACTATGGGGCCCACTAAGGACTACTTCTATCCCCACGATTGGACCCTGCTCCATTATAGGCCCCTCTCCCCTAATTCTAAAACATAAAAGTTAAACAAAGTTCATGTCTATAAGAATGATACAAAAATGAATATATGAAAATAAATGTGAGAGAAGAAGAATATACATGAGCCAAGAAGAATAGAATATAAATTATGGAGGGTTAAAAGAATATATAAGAATATAGGAATATGAATGAGAATGAGAATACAAATGAAGCTTATAAAATAAAAAATTAAATATAGAATTACAATAGATAAATAAAGATTAAATGTTCATTATATATGAGTAAAAAAAATTGTATATATTACAACATAAAAATAAATGAGTGAAAAAATAAATGTCTTGAGGATAAATATAAGAGAATATATGTGCAAGAGAGGGAGGTAAAAAAAAAATATCAATATGATCAAAATAATATAAATATGAGAATATATGAGTCTAGGAGGATATTAGAATAAATAAAAATATAAAAAATTGAAAGTAAGAATATGAATATAAGAATGACAAGAAAATGAATATATGAAAATAATTGTAAGAGAAGATGAATAAACATGAGGAAACACAAGAATAAGAAAAATAAAATACTAGAATGCAATTAAATTGCATAGAAATAAAGTAAAATATAAGAATGTAGGAATATGAATATGAAAAAAAAAGAAAAAGAAAATAAAATTAAAGAAATTAAATATATAAATATAAAAAATAATAATGAAATAAATCTCTAGGTCTATTGCATTTGACCATTGCAATATAAATTTACGATTAATTGCA
Organism: Sequoia sempervirens; assembly: GCA_007258455.2. Lineage (NCBI taxonomy): Eukaryota > Viridiplantae > Streptophyta > Pinopsida > Cupressales > Cupressaceae > Sequoia > Sequoia sempervirens. The sequence goes on from VDFB02125941.1 coordinate 33,932, forward strand.
AGATTAGTTATAGATTTGAATGTTATAATATAAGAATTTATAACAAGCCTGATGTTTTACCTATTGATTTTACCTAAGTTTAACCCGTATTTGAATAATTTAAGTTCACTAACACATAGCAATAAGATAAATTCATAATTTTCATTTCAAAAATAAAGATGCACATTTGAAATAATCCCATTTCAAATTTTCATTACATTCCAATATAATAACATTACATAATCCCAAGTAATGATTACATTTTCATATGTACATTTTTCATAAAGATATAATATCATGATTATATGCATACCTTTCAATAGCTCAATGGAATAAAGTATAAATGGTCTAGATATCCTTGTTAGCATACACCTTCATATAAATGGTCCAGACATCCTTGCTAGGATACACCTTCAAATTTTGGCTACCTACTACATGAGGGAGAGTATCACCCAAGTGCTTTTCCTCCAACCATAGACTAATTGCAGTCCCCCACACATCTACTTAATTGGTAAGATGGCCCTCCCTTGAACGAAGAGATTGGTCTGGTACCCTCATAATAATAGCCTTCCTAAGCATGGTGTTGTGTCCTACATAACTATATCTACCATACAGTGGATACATGCCTACATGCATGGCATTCCCAGCCTAGTTATACAAACCTAGTTCACAGTGAATTGACAAGTGTAAACAATGTCAACTTACACTACTTTGGCCAAAGATTTGATAATTACATCAAACTCACTTTCTAAGAAGTAGTGTCTCACTTCTATGAAGTAGATATCTTATGTTCATCCACCCTCTTTGCTCGATTTGGTAAATGATCATACTAACTCTTGACAAGTTTATTCCATAACATTATTCCAACCCAAAAGGTATTGTGCATTCAAGTGATCTAATTGACCAACTAGGTTACTCCCAAACTTGGTTCATCCTAATCCCAAGGACAAACCCCAAACTATATACAAGTTCACATAACATCCCAAATGACATTTCCAACATACTACCTCTATGTCTTATCATTATTCCCAACATAACATTTAATGCTATCATATATTGGACTTATGATAACCTAGATATTATAATAATAATACAATCACATACTTCTATTTAATAGATATATGCATATTCAACCTAATATGATTCCATTATACACATTTAAGAAATATTTATATATAAATGCAATCACCAATTCCTCAAGAACTTGCAAACACATGACAATCAATAAAAGAGAATAACAAATAAGAAAGACTAGCATGCCTGGATAGTTTGCTTCCAATGGATAATTTCTCTCAAGCTCAATCCCAAAGACATTCTTTTTTCTCCTTCTATTTTTATCCTATTCCCAAATTAAACCTCTTTCCGACACTTAGCAACTCTCGCTAAATAACTCACAAACTCTCAAGAATCTCTCACTCTTCACTACTTGCACTCAAGACTACATGCACAAAAAAACTACAACAAAATGGAAACAAATGAACTCCAAAAGAATGAATTCCAAAAGACTAAGATGTTTCCTCTATTTATATCAAACATTAAGAAGCTTAATGCTACAGTTTAGCTACTCCAATCACCACATTTTTCCTTTCATTTGATACCTCTAAAATGCAAATACAAATCCAAAACCAACTTCTCTGCAAAACAAATCGACTAAGCAAGATTAGTGAAATGTGGTTGCTTAAAGAAATAGAATATAAACACACATACAAACCCAAAAAACTCAACTTCTTTTATATGGTTGAGTCACCTTCAAAAAGCTGCCAACAATAGTTATTTTACCAAGTCAAACTTAGCAATGGTTTCCTACAGGTTTCCTTCTTTCATCGTGGCTTTTGTTCCTTGCCTAAACCTACTTATGGCACCTAGAAAGGAGGTTTCCAGTGTAAATAAAATCAAACTCTTTCTATCCTCTATCAACTTGTGGCTTTGACCAAGTTCATCACCTCTCTATTTGTTTTGCATGGCGTTTCCAGCACTTAGCAACTTTAATATTTACTTGCATTTTACTACCTTAACATGACACATCAAATTGTTTATTAAATTACATTCATAACATTTCCCCACACACCTTATATTATGCAAGCAATGCAACAATATTAACTCTATCACATATATGATTATATGTGTAGCATTTAACTTATATTATGTTATATCTATGTTGTTCACTTAATATAAGCATTTCCCTATTCACATAGCTCGCATTACTTATGTGTTGGTATCGATTCATATTATTTAATATATATAAACACACACACATATTATAATGCTTATTCATTATAATATATATATGTATTAACATATATATTAAAACCATTTAGTTTCCAATCATATACATATTTATATATATCAAATGTATATACATATGTACATATATACGTATGTATGTATGTATACATTATGCATACATATATACGTATGTATCATTATTTAACATCTAATAATAATAACATATATATATATATATCAAATACATGAAGAAGAACATTTACCCAAAACAAAGACTCGGTCACTTTAATTCAAACTAAAGAAACAACCAAATGAAACTTAAGACTAATAAAAAACATTCCAGTTGTCCCAAAAACTATGAGAAAGGGTTTACTTACCGAATCCCGAACTGACTTGACTTAACTTGACCAAACTAGGATGTGAGTGTGTGATAGCTCAAGCAGGTTCATTAGGGGTTACCAAACCAAATTCCTCTTGTGGGTGATACTCCCCCTCTCTTCCAAAGAGATTGATTCTTTCCTACATCCAACTTAGTGCATCACAAAAGAAGTTAGTTGATAATATTACATTTATATACATCATATATGTAGAGTCTAAACTAGTATATTGTACAGTTGGTAGAAACCACACAATTCAGAGGTATGACTAGTTGAACAATTCACTCAACATTGTAAAGACTTCATTAAATTGTCAACCAAGGTTTGTAAACTTGTGATGGTGTTGCACTATATGTACCCTCAAAGACCTGAGGTTACCTAAATTATCCTATTAAAGGTATTCTACTTGCTGGAAAATCATAGAATTGCATAACAATGAAAGAAGTAAATTGACACTAATGGCTATGGGTGTCGATAGCATAATCTATAACTGAATTATTGTTAACAAATAATTATTGAGACTAACTCAAACTACTCAAAACTAGTAACTGAACTTAATCTATCCTCTAAAGTACTAAAAGTCTTATTGAATGCATTCATGCATATGAACAATCATTAATGACAATCAAAATATGAGAATCTATTCTAACTTTCATTCAATTTATGAAGCATCGATAAACAAAAATAACTACTAAACAAAAATAAAACAACTATACATGTAGTGAAGAATAGTTACCTTAAGTGGCTTGCTCAAGTGGTTGTCTTCACTTAACTAAAACCAAATCTAAATCTTTAGATTATAAGCATTCATATGAACTTGAACTTCATTCATTATGCATTCCAAAAGATTACATAAAATCTTGCTCAAAGATTGTATTCAAGGAAAACATTTTTGAATAATCAACATGTTTGTAGATGATAACTGAAAGTTACTGAAAAGTAACTGATAAAAAAATACTAAATCAACTCCCTATATAAGGACTCAACCACTGGCTATTTCCAGCATAAAACTAGTCATTAGGCCTTCAATTTGTAGACTTTGGATTAGGAAAACTCACCATACCTTGCAAAATCACTGCCTTCAAAAGTAGGTTATCATTGGACTTGGTCATCATAGTTCTTTTAGTCATTGTCCCTTTTGTGAGACTCTCCAACTCAATAGTCTAGTTAGGAAACCTCACTTGTCATTTTATCCTTGCAATTTAGTCCTTCAAAACAAGTCCTTTGGTGACCCAAATTGAGACATAGATCAAGCTTTGATTGGTTGAGTAAACCTTTTTCCCAAAGTCCATCAAAATCACATTAGTCCTTGCATTTGCATACATTAGACCATTAATCATTTTAGTCCTCACCTTGCATATATTATCCTTAAAAATCCAAAAATATTGTCATATCTTCCATCCTAGTCCTCATTTGGCATCTATACTTTGCATTAGTCATTTCCTTAGTCAACATTTTCATATTAGTCCTCATTGTCACCTTGGCATTTGACATCTTTTCTTGACAACCTTGTCACCTTGCATTAGTCATTTCCCTTAGGAAAATGTCATTATCACCTTGCATTGACATCCTTTATTCCAAAATACAAAAAGAAAAAACATAGAATAGTGTCATCCTTGCACTTAGTTTTCATTCTCATTTGAGAAATTCCCTTTTATGGTTGAGACTAGGCTTCAAAGAAAAAGAAGACAAATGGCCCATTTTGGACAAGACCACAACAACACTTACATCTTTTCCAATGACATGAATCAAAACATGAACCAAGACATCTCTTTTATCAATCCTTTCAGCGAAATGAACATGCCATCTTCATCATGAAACCCCTTTGAATCATTTATGCATAGAGATGAACATGGACATGTATACATGGAAGACCTAGAAGGTGCAACACAAAATCCTGAAGTAGCCTCTTTTGTGGAAGAGTTAGTCTTACATGACCCACAAAGATATCTTGCCATGTTATTGGACCAAGGGGCTAAATTACCACATGGATTTGAAATTAACACCTTGAGACCAACATCACCCGATCATAATGTCAACAATACAAACAACAATTCACCCAACACTAGTCAACCTCAAAACAATACAAACAATGCCTTTGTTGGTACCACCTCGTAAATTTCCACAAACACTATTAATGCTACCTCTAATGACACGTCCAATTAAAACAATTCCAATTCAATCAATGCAACATCCTTTGGAGGGACACCAACTATGTCACAAGCCATGTCACAATTGATGCCAACAATGTCAACAAAATCCTCACAATCAATTGGAGCTACCTTTGGGTCCTCATCAATGGGGGAAATCTCTTCAAATCCGCTATTTGGAGCTTCATCTAGTGCCATGGTTGCATCCTCATCAAATCCTTTCATTGGTACCTCATTAAATCCCTTCAGGGGAAGTAAACAACGTATCTTTATTCGAGGACCACAATCAAATGTCAACATGACAACACAACTTAATACCAATACTTCCCAAGGGAAAAACACAAACATTCCCCATGGAAAATTCCAACAATTTGGACAAGGCAATCATAATACACAACATATAACCTCATTTGGACACCAAAATATTCATGGTCAACATATCCCACAAATTTTGACTCAAATGGTTGGAGGGCACATTCCTACATATGCATCACACATCCACATGCATCAACATGTCCCTAATCAAAACTTTCAACACCAACAACATTCAAATCAAAAAATTTCATACATCTCGCAACAACACATCCCACAACAAAACACCAACATCTCTTCACAACATCTGGGTACCCATGGGATACCTATCACTCCCATGTGTGATGCAACAAACAATCCTATAATTGATGCCTTGATAGCTGAAGTGGCTCACTTGCAAAAGACCATAGAGACTATGCAAATGTTTGACAAAAAGCTACACATGTTATATGACCTATGCCCATAACCTTTTGACATGAGCTTATACATGCCACCATTTCCTCTTGGGTATGTGGCACCAAATTTCACCAAGTATAAGAGAAAAACAAACCTCATTGAGCACGTTCGAGAATTCATGACCAACTATATGGACATCGCCTATGAGCACACTTACTTGATGAGACTCTTCTCCAAAAGTCTTACGGGACCCGCACTTGAATGGTTCTCCACCTTAAAAGGGATAAAAACATGGGATGAACTTGTAGATACATTTGTAAGAAATTATGCCTACAACATTGACACAGACACTTCCATCACTAGCTTATGCACACTTACACAAGAAGATGGTGAAATTTTTATCCCATTCTTCCAAAGATGGAGAAGCCTAGCAAGTCATTGCCATATTGACATACTTGAGAAAGAAAAGGTCGACATGTTTGTTCAAACTCTCTTAGGACCACTAAAATATGGCTTGCAAGTTCACTACTGCACATCCTTCATAGACTTAGTCGAAAAAGGTGTCCAACTTGAGAAGGCCCTCATTGCTAAAGGAGATTTAAAATATGGCCCTAAAGACACAAACGCAAACCCATCCACAAACAAAAATAAGTAATGGGTAAAAAATAAACATGTTACCAATGATGGTGTTGTCGATGCCAAGGCTGTAAACATGATGGGTCTTGTACTTACTCTTAAAGGAGCTCAGCCACAAAAAAAACCAACAACAATACTAACGCCCTCCGCCAATGTCATTCCAAAGTACCAAAATAGTCAAAGTCAAGGACAAACCTGCCAGACAAGATAATTCCCGAAAAGATGAACATACACTACTTTAGGAGAACCAATTGAGGACATTCTTAAGAAGCTCCTTCAAAACGGTCTCATCACACTAGAGGACCCTAAGCCATATGGTCCAGGACAATTTAACCATCATGGTGGGATGACAATGCTTTATGTGATTACCACCAGGGTAAAGGGCATAATACATCCTCTTGTCGACAACTAAGAAATATTGTGCAAGACCTCATTGAAAATCACACAATTGAATTGGGTGGGCCACAATTTGCATCAAATGCAGACCATACTATTCCCAAAAACCCACTGCAGGACCATGGTTCAAATAACCCCTCAATGTTAGGTTCTAAGACAAACAATAATCGTGCCAGCTATACTCACACTGCATTTGATTATTCAGGAGTAACCATCATCAATAACGTCCAAACCAATGATGAATATGCCAATACCATCACTGTCAAAAGAGCACCTGAATGTAATGCCACTACCCGAAGTAGAAAAATCACCATAGCTGATCCTCCTCCTCGGAAACCAAAAATTACAATACCCAGTCCATCCATAAAACAATCATAATTAGGCCCAGCTGCAAAGCAGTCGCAACCTAAGAGTTAGTTGAACCTTATTGATCAACTAGGCAAAAGCCCTGCACAAATTTTCATACTTGAGTTGCTTTGAATTTCTCTTGCGCATAAGGCTATACTTGAAAAAACCTTGCAAGAGTCCTCTGCCCCTCAAGACATTGATGTCAACCAGTTTGAGGCCATGGTGGGTTACCTCACTGCACCCCATGATGTAAAATTTTCAAACCAAGACTATTCATTGCCAAAGTCCAACCATAACGACACATTACACATTGAAGTTTTCATCCATAAACACAAGGTCAGATGAGTTTTAGTAGATGGTGGAGCAGGACTGAACATATGCTCCTTAAAACTAGTTAAGTCTTTAGGCTTTTCTGATGCTTTCATAGACGCAACAAAGAGCATTGTCATAAAGGCGTATGATGATGAGGAATGTTCCTCTCGAGGTGTTATTACTCTTCCTATCAGAGTTGGTCTAGTCATTGTAGACACAAATTGCTAAGTCCTAGATCTTCAATTACCCTATAACATCTTGCTTGGACAACATTGGATTCATGCCCTAAAACCTGTTCCATCCACTTACCACCAATGCCTGAAGTTTCCCTTTGACGACACAAAAATCACCATATATGGAGACCTCGATCCCTTTCAATATTGCACCAATCTAAGGGGTATTTTGGAACATCAAGTTTGCAAATTCAACCAAGAAGCTCCTAGTTCATCTTCTTCCAAATTCATTGACCCTTCCACACTCACCTCTTCGTTCACGTCCACTCCTTCCACATCTTCAGCCATGTCGTCATCCCCCTTGCCTCCTAAGGCTAAGTCCAATGTCAAGATCGAAGACCTGGGCTGTGGAGAATTCAAACTAAATATGGAAAATCGCATCACAAAAATACCCAAGTCTCCTAAGGTCTATGGTCGACCTTGTTTCAAAATGGAACCTAAGAAATTTTTTAAAGTGCCATCGATAACAATTTTCATAAAATGGGGAGATATGAACAACAAGGGCATTGAAGACATATCAGGATGGATTTACAAAGAAATGGAAAACCTACCTCCCTTACCAGTCCAGATGTACGACAAAGGCTATGATGGCACTAGTGGCCTTGGAAGAAATAAGACTGGAAGGCACGAACCAATCATGCCTCCCTGTAGACAAAAAAATCTTGGGTTGGGGTATGGACTACACGAAAATGATGATCGGCATACCAATGGAATTTCGTGTGAGAACGTGAATGCTTCAGAAAATGTCGAGACTATTGAGGAATCCCTTACTGAAATCAACTCCCATGAATGGGAATTTGGCTCCCAATGATCCCTAAGTGACTATTGCCTTGATAAATTGTTGCTTGAACATGGAGAACTTACCTTTGAACAAAATTTTTGGCAAATGTTTAAGATTGACCCAACATCGAATAATGACAATCCTAAGATCCCAAGGAAGTGAGAAAATTGGGATAGACTCTTTGGTCCAAGGAACAATGACAAACCTGAATCATCTTCCAGTCCTATTGGCCATAACCCCGATGTATCTGTCTAACCATTTGACAATGATAACCAACAGTCAGATTCATTTGAATTGCCACATGATGCTACCAACCCTAGTGATAGTCCTTTTGTCCCTTATTTTAACAATGAGAATGAATCAAGTGAAGGAGAATATTGGATAGAATCCGATTGGGAATTGGATGATGACAACTACATCTTCAATGTCTTTGAATCTATATGCATGATTTTTGCATCCTTCTCACAATTCACCAATACTGATGATGGTATCTCCTTAGTCTACCCACAACTAATTGATTGGGATCAACAAGGCCTGCCAGTCATGGACATATTTCAGAATGATGAGGTCATTGCAAAATTCATGGGAGTACATGATGGCATACCAAGTGGAGATCACAAGGTTGGGTTTTCCATCGACTTAGATTGTGCAGCTGACTTTGGGGAGACTGCTCCATCGTCCAGTTGCAAAATGAAAAATAAAAATAAAACAAAAAATGACACGTCTTTAGGTGAAAAATGAAAGGCACCTTCTGATGATTAAAAAGTAAAAGTAAAGGACGTATCTACAGGTGAAAACCTCTCTAAGGCACCCAAAGATGGAGGATTGGACTTTCTTCTCGTGGCTCAAGAAAAATCACCAATTCTCATAGTGGACACCATGGAAGTTAACATATCCACAACAGAAGATCCTAAAATCGTCTTCTTTGTGGCATCCTTGACAAAAGAAGAGAAACCTGAATTCCATAGATTCTTTTCAGAGTGCAAGATTAATTTTGCATGGTCATATGCTGATATGCTTGGGTTGGATCCAGAATTGGTCTTACACCATTTACCACTACTTCTAGATGCCAAGCCAATAAAACAAAAGCTGCATAAAATGCATCCTCAGATTGCCCTGTTAGTCAAATCTGAACTCAAGAAATTGCTAGACGTGGGATTCATATGGTCTATCGACTATGCTGAATAGATATCCAATCTTGTGTCGATCACAAAGCCAAATGGTCAGATACGCATCTACACAAATTTTAGAGAATTGAACAAAGAATGTCCAAGGGATGACTTTTCATTGCCAAACATATATATCATAGTTGACCTCACGGCAAGCTACAAGATGTTGTCCCTCATGGATGGTTTCTCAAGTTATAATAAGATTCGTATTGCCCCTAAAAATCAACATAAAAATGCATTCACATGTCCTTGGGGTACATATTGTTGGAATGTCATGCCTTTTGGTCTTAAGAATGCAAGAACCACATATCAAAGAGCTATGACAACAATATTCCACAACATGATGCACAAGATAATGGAGGATTACGTGGATGACCTCTTGGAAAAATTTCTGACACGAAAAGATCATTTGAGTGTGTTAGACAAAATCTTCACGAGGCTAGAAGAGTACAAAGTCCACTTGAATCCTAAGAAATGTGTCTTCGGTGTGACATCAGGAAAGATTTTGGGATACATAGTTTCTCGAAGAGGCATTGAAGTTGATCTTGCCAAAGTGAAAGCCATATTAGACATGCCTCCTCCAAAAGGAATAAGTGAACTCAAGACATTGCAGGGAAGGTTACAATCTATTTGATTTTTCATAACACAACTAGCCGACAAGTGTCAACCATTCCAGTACCTCATGTGCAAGGGTATCCCCTTTGTGTGGATAGATTAATGTCAAGAGGCCTTTTAGAAAAAAAAAGGATTACCTACTCTCACCACCTATTTTTATGCCACCAATCAAAGGGAAACCTTTGATACTATATATTTTTACAACAACTTCAACACTGGGGGCATTACTGGCACAAAATGACCATGATGAGAAGGAAAGGGCCATATATTACATTAGTCGAACACTGGTAGGATATGAGCTAAATTACACAACCATTGAATGTGGTTTCCTAGTAGTTGTCTTCATTTCCCAGAAGCTAAGGCACTACATGTTGAATCGGATGACACATTTGGTAGCAAAGATTGATCCCCTAAAATATCTCTTGAGTCGCATAGCATTGATAGGTTGTTTGGAAAAATGGGTCATGATCTTGAGCAAGTATGACATTCAATATGTGGAACGAAAGGCCATAAAGGGACAAGTGATAGAAGACCAACTTGCAGACACACCTATATAAAGTGATCACCCATTGGTGGCAGATTTTCCTAATGAGTCTATATTTTATACAGAGCCTAAGTCACCTTGGAGGCTATACTTTGATGGGTCTATACTTTGATGGGTCTCATACTAGTCATGGCTCGAGGGCAGGAATATTGTTTATCACACCACAAGGAGACTCCATCCCTAAGTCATTCTGCATTGCTTTTTCATGCACAAATAATGTTGTGGAATATGAGGGACTTGTTACGGGACTTAGAATGGCCATAAAATGGAAAATTAAGACATTTCATGTTTATGGATATTCTTAGCTAGTCATCAACCAAGTTAACGACGACTATGACACCAAGGACAAAAAATTAATGCCTTACAAATGAATGGTTGATATCTTTCATACGTATTTCCACATGGTGACTTTTGAGCAAGTTCCAAGAGCACAAAACAAGGTAGTAGATGCAATGGCTACAATCGGATCTCTCCTAGAAATTCCAAGCAATGTACCTCAATTTGAATTCTTGGTCAAACAACTTTTGGTCCCTGCATATGACATTCTAGAATCAAAGAAGGTTTGCAAGCTTGTTGGTCCCAATTCTCCATGGTATCAAGACATTTATGACTATCTCAAGTCCCAAAACCTTCCCCTAGACCTATCCAATAACCAATGAAAGTCCTTTATCCAAAAAGTCATCTGATACACCATCATTAGTGACACCCTATATCACCGAAGCTTTGACAATACCCTCCTTTGATGTCTCGGCATTGATGAAGCAAAAATGACCTTACACAAGGTGCATGAGGGTATATGCGGGTCTCATTCAAGTGGTCCTACTTTGGCCAAGAAAATAACGAGACTTGGGTATTACTGGTCGACAATAGGATGCACTTGAGTTTGTTAGAACATGTCGCCAATGTCAGATACATAGTGATTTGATTCGTGCACCGGCACATGAACTTCAGCTAATTACTTCTCCATGGCCCTTCGCACAATGGGGACTCAAACTCATGGGAAAAATCCACCCTACTTCAAATGGTCACAAATTCATTATTACTTCCATTGAGCATTTCACTAAGTGGATCAAAGCCATCCCCCTTACATACATAACCGGTAAACAAATTTCCAAATTCATCCTCAACTACATCGTTTTCCAGTATGGTGTACCCCAGTCCATCATCATTGATAATGGGCATCCTTTTAAAAATCAAGATGTCTGTGAGTTATGTGAGTGTTTCCATATATCCAACATCATTTCTCCACACCATACTACCCGCAAGGAAATAATCAAGCTGAGGTGTCCAATAAAACCATCATCAAAATTCTTAAGAAGACAGTCAATGACACTGGTCGTGACTAGCACATTCAACTAAACCCTGCTCTGTGGGCTTATCGCACCAACATTAACACACCATTCACCCTCATCTTTAGAGTTGAAGCCATCCTACCCATCGAGGTCAAAATTCCCTCCTTGTGAGTCTCCCTAAAGGGTCTTATTGATGATGAGGAGTATAGATATTCACGACTGCATGAATTGGAAATGTTAGAGGAACGTTGACACAATGCATTGAATCATTTACAAGCATATCAAAATCAACTTTATCGCAGTTACAACAAAAGAGTCATGGTCAAAAAATTTGATATTGGTGACTTGGTCTTCATGCAAAATCCCAAAAATTAGTCTGACAGAGAAAAACCTGGCAAGTTCAAACCAAATTGGTTGGGTCCTTATATCTTCACGTCCTCTTTTGGTTCTAGAGCATATCAGCTTGGCCACTCCAAATGGAGAACAATTGACAGAGCCTATCAACAACCTACATCTTTGAAAGCTCTATGCATAGCATTAGAAAGTTGGGCCAAAAAACCTTAAAAATACAAAAAAATGGTAAAATATAAAAAATCGTCACCCTCATGAAAACCTAGCAAACATGTATCTTAGTGACACCAAAAAAGAAAAAAAG